>CBVK0100043086.1:0-23945 GCA_900067695.1 Picea abies | reverse complement strand
TGGTTTCTCTAGCACCCACTAGAAGGAAGCACCAACTCCCTGAGTGTTCCAGCATTGACTGGATGGAAGCACCTACTTTCACTTATACAAGCACCAACTTGGATAAATAAAACTTTGTGTTTTCCCAAGCACAACCCTTCCACCCTGTTTTCTAGCCACAACTAGATGGAAGCTACAAATCCCAATATTCAAGAACCAACTCGAATATCATAGGACCATAGTCCTCCCTGGCACCACCCTTCCTCCCTGATTATGAATATTTTCTATTGAAACTTATTACAGTGATTCAATAGTTGTCATTGGCTTACCAGGCTTATCACTATTCTACTATGCTGCTCTGCTCTCCTGTATCAGTGTCTCTCTGCCTGGATCTTCTTCCGCTTTATGATATTCTTATTTTCTCTACAAGTGCACGTCAACCTTCTTTTACTGTCTCATCTATTCATCTCTGTTCTTTTCTTCTGCTGCGGTTTATGCTCTGCATCTTATTTTGATTTTATAAATTATGCCTCTTCTGTGTATTTTATCTCTTGCCCACAACATGCTATTTCCCGTGTGTAATTCCTCTCCACAACAACATCCATCTCTTCTATGTTCTGCGTATTTATACTATATCTGCACCTTCTTCGTCCTCCATGCACAGTGCCCCTGCATGCTCTTCACCGTGCCACAGTTTTGCTCATCGGGTTGTTCACTGCCACTCCACTTTTTCTCTGCTTCGCTCGCTCAAGCCTCAAAAAGAAAAAACTGCATCTCGCTTATGTCTATCCTCATCTGTTATTCATCTCTAAGTTTTATCTCACACTGTGCATACTGTAATTTTTCCTTTTTTACAGTTCAACTCCTTTTTCCTTCAGAACATCTAACCACGGACAGTCACTGCATGTTTCTTTTAACTACTTCCTCTGTGGTTACACCTCGAATCTTCTTGGGCAAAAACGCACAACAACTGAATCACCAACCGTCCAAGAACCATGATTCGTTTCTTCTAACTGAATCATAACAGTTCGATTACCTGTGAGGTAAGACAGTAACCCTTCGATCAAGATTCCAATTAACCAGCACCATTGGATTAAATCCGCATGATTTTGCGTTTATCTCATATGCCCACTAGGTGTGACCGAGCACTAAACATAATTTGAATTTCATGATTTCTCATCTCGACATTCCTGTGATGAAGGGTCTCAACACTCCAAGTCGCAATCCTCGAGACTCCAAGATGGAGCTTAGCACCACTAGTTTCTTCCCCTAACGTGACCACCGGCAGTGACCACAGGCTGCGCCAAAAGGTGCTTCGTATTTTGTGAACTTATGAACTTCATCGAGCCTGATCAACGGTCAAGATCTCCAATGATCTGACGGTCCAGATCTCATCGCGATCTCGCATATCACGATTCCTGTGATGAAGGGTCTCAATACTCCAAGTTGTGAACGTCGAGATGGAGCTTAGCAATTAGCTTCGTCCCTTAATCCTTTGACGATGTGACCTTGAGATATGACCACTCACTAATAAAATGAGCACTTTGCTCCTTTGACTTCCAGTCAACGAAACATTTAGTATTATTATTTGGTTTGCTGCTATTCAGTAGTGTATGGTTGCTAACAACAATAAACAATGTACATAAATGTGCAGTTGATGGCATGATTACTTTGATAAAAAATGCTATCTCAGTTTTCATGTTTGTTGTGATTAGTCAGGTGATCATTATCCCAGCAGAGAGGATGGATGATACAAGACAAAGTGGGGAGGTAGTAGCCTCACTTCTTACCTGAGTAAAAGCAAGGCCAAGTACAAGGCAAGGCATGATATGCATCGAGTTGATCATCAGTTCAGAGTAGGAGATCAAGTCTGGTTATACATCAATAAGGAAAGGATGCAAGGTGAAGGTAAAAATCTTAAACCAATTTGTTATGGTCCTTTTAGAATTTTAGACAAGATTGGTACTAATGCTTTCCAGTTAGAATTGCCTCCATATATGCAAATCTATTAAGTTGTAAATGTGGAAAACTTAAGATTGTATGAGCCTCCTATGATTGAGGATCAAGGAGAGAATGTTCAGATTCCTACCATCGATGAGTTTTCTCCTGAATATATGAACGAGTTACAGGAAGACACCATATTGGACAAAAGAGTCCGAACTTCTCATAGGGGTGATGTGGAGTATCTTTGAGTGGGATTGAAGGGAAAAAATCCAAGTCAGGCAAAGTGGATGGAGACCAAAAAGGTGAGGACACAATATCCTCACTTAGTTACCAATTGATACCAGAATTTCGGTGGTCCGAAAGCTTCCAAGTGGGGAGGAATGATCTAGGAGGCTCCCCGGGCTCAAAAAATGCTCAAAAATCAAAGTTCTCAGAATTGGATGAAACCAATTCCATCGCGACCGACTCATTGCACTAATTCCGGCCATATATTCATTTCCTCAAAACAGACTCTGGATGTGAAAACTATCGCATCACAATGATATTGTTTTATGGCAAAAGTCAATGGTCAACTAGAAAATGAATAAGTGCCACATGGCCCAGACATGGGAAGCCACGTGACAATTCACTACTGGTTGGCATGTAAAAAAGTATTTCGGGGTCCATGGGATTCGAACCTCTGACCCATGGCTAGCTCCAAGTCTTTCAAAAAGTTCAATTACTAACCTGCCAAAAGTCAAATTTATGAAAAAAACCCACTTTCCTATAGTTTTGGGGTCAAATATCTAAAGGAGGGCGCAAGAGGGCTAGGGATAAGCCCCAACACATGGTTTCATTATAGGAGCGTGTCCAAGGGCTAATTATGGGTGCACCCAAGGGCATATTAGCCCAGATCCCATGGAAGGTGCCCCAAAACCAGGAGCTAACAGTTAAGGGGGCTGACGCATAACACTTGGAGCCTTGACACTTGGCCATGTGGCTCCATGTGACCTGGTAAAGGGGGCACGGGCCCTATCTTGGGGGATACTTGTTGACGGGCGAAATTGACCGTCCGTCAACTGGGAGAGTGGATCTGGTCCGGGGTTGTCTAATAACCCACACCCTGACGGGTTTAGCGGCTCCGTTAGCTAATCTTAAGTCCTAAGGAAAAAAAAAAAAAAACTACTCTAAAATAACTAATCTAACTAAAAACAACTATAAAAACAAACTAAACAAATCTAACTATTCTAATCTACTATCTAATACTATGCTAACTCTATGAAATTAAATATCTAACTACTAACAAAAATAAATCTTATTCACAAATGTACAATATTTACAATTTACAGATTTGAATGGAAACTTGCAAAACTCATTTGTATTCTGTCCTAAGATAGGGAGAGCTATTTTTTTTTGGTTTTTATGATTTTAATGAAAAATAAATAAACTAAAAACTATCTAAACTAAACAACTAATATACTAATTCTAACTACAAATCTAAACTACACATATATCTAACTAAAGTACTTAAATTATACTAACAAATTAACTATCAAATAAATAACAAACTGACCTGAAGAAACGCTCTAGGTTTGTCCTGTGTATGATGATTGTCTTAGCTGATCGGAGGGAGGAAACCTGCACCGAATTCTCCAAGAGATTCTCGTAAACGGAAAGCTGTAGTGCTCTTTAAATATGATTACAGGACAAACAAAACATAAAAATTACAACAACCTTATGATTTATAAATCTTCACAGTTAGATAAATGTGTATGCAAAGATCTATACAAAATGATTCAATTAACGAAGAAGAGAAATATGTGATTCATTAACTAAAACCAAGTAATTGTTGTACTTTTAAAATGATGAAAGAAATCAGATATGGATAACACATTAATCAAATCATATCATCCTGTAAAAGATTAAAAGATTATGATAGCTAAAGTAGTCTATAATCAACTGCAAACTGATATCATAAAACTTGAAACAAAAGTTTGATATATTGAAAGTGAAAGCTGTTACAAGACCTCAACTCTCATCTCAGTTTGTATCATAAATCCATAGCCTGGTTCTCCCACAAGTGAGGATGCCTCTTACTACAAAAAATAATAAGTATTTAAAGACCTTGCACAGGGTAAAACATCCCTGTGGAAGTTATCAAAACTGTTTACACAAAATCTGGGAAAATATCCCAAGTCTGACTAAAACTAGGAACCTAAAATAAAAACTATATCACACAAATATCTCCTAGACTGCCACAACATGCCCAAATTGACCATTGCAATTCGAATGTACCTGAAAGAGGACAAAAATGGACAAGTTAAGAGGATATTTTGCTAATGAAAATAATAAAAATCTAATTCTAAAGACTAGCTATAGATTCTTACGATTCTGTAGCTGGTCTAAATCAAACACATAATCGTATTAAAATCAATTCAAATTTTAAAGAATTAAATTCAAACTATTAACAGGTATCTAATTGCTATTTGAAAGACAAATGAATCATTCAAATCGAAATTGTTATACTAATTTGGGATCAAACAAGAGTAAGATCAATCAAACGATTACAGAGATGCATGTACTATGTTCCATTTGTTATCACCAATTCAAGTATACAGAATCATATTGGATAACTGACAGCAATGAAATCGATTCATGGACCAATTGAAATCAACACAAAAAGTTGCTTCAACTATCCACAAGATCACTTCGAATCCAAACCAAATCAATCAGATCGTTTTCTCAAATTGATAGCATTATATTAAACATAAACAAACGATTCATCAAATCAAAACTGGTATGTAAATTATCACAAACGAAATCATAATGAAATTAATCGGTTGATAACAGGATCTGTGGGATTTGTTCAAATGTTTGTTATCGTCAATTGGGGTAAACAAAATCGATTGACAGTCAACGAAATCATCACTTGAATTCATTTCAAAATGAACTATTAGCCAAATTTTCTCATCCGAATTCAAAAGAGATAAAACTTGTTTTGAAAATTAAAATCAACAGAGCAGCATCAAATCTATTTTTGATACGAATCCAACTCAAAACAGGCCATTGTGCTAACTCAAGATACGCAGCAATCCAATCGAAACAAGAGCAAATCGAATAGTTTGAGTTTGTTATAGCCGTTATGAATCAACACAAATCCATGATTATAGTGAATAGATCTTCGCACAGGTAAGATATAATCCAAATCCGAACAAGAATGTTAACAAAACAGAGTCGTTTTTCCAATTTAATAGACTACATCATAATTATCAAGCCAATTCAATCCTATGAAATCGTTTCAAAAATCAAATCATAAAAACTAAATCAGGGTCGATGTGATCCAACCACAATGAACTCATACCATATCAAAAAATAGTTGTGCTATAATTTTAGCATAAAAAACTCTTGTTCATGTTAGATACAAACAAAATCCAAGTGAAAGAAAAAACCATTGATTTTGTTAACTCAAACCAACAGACAAACGAATCAAACCCAGTGAAAACCAATCAATTGCTAAACTGGGCACGACCAAATTGTGTAACCAAATCATAACTTCATTTAATTTTAGCAAAATGAAAAAAAGGTACAGGATCCACAACATAATCGTTTTTTATAATCAAACTATGAGAGAGTCATTTCGAACAATGGACAGAGCTATTTGAAAACCAAAACGGGATTCATTATATTAATCCTAGCGTTTCATAAAATGAAATTGATATCAAAATGCATACCTAGATAATCAGCAGAGAACTTGATCATGATATTTTGGAATTGATGAAGGCTGTAGCCGATTCGACATTTCTAAAGACGATGGAACCCGTGGTTTTCTGCTTCTTTCCATTAACTTGAAGCTTGTCCCTTTCTCTTGTCAACACTGTAACTTGGTTTTCCAATGACTTGATTTTCGACTGTAATAAGGGAACGTTGGCATAGTAGCGTTCCAACCACACATTACATTGGTTGCACGACGACTGCCCGGTCTTCGAAATAATAGTCGAGGGTTTGGTTAAATCACCGAGGGTTTCATTAGGTAGCTTGATCCCCGGGTAACTAAGATTTTTCTTTAAGCACGAGGGCAAATTAGAAACGAAATCATAGGGTGGCTCAAAGCACAGACCTTGGGAATAAGGGTACTCACTAGACAGGAGGTGCTCGATATCAGAGTCTGAGTCTTCACTAAGGACTATGGGCTTTTGATCAACGCTAGGTTTAGATTTATTCCAGGAAAGTCTCGATATAAGTCAAGCATTCTTTTTACCTTTGCTATCGATAGTAGGGTTACCTTTAACCTTCTTGCTCACAGGCTTTTTTACAACCTCAACCTTGTTTGTTATAACGTAGGGTAGGTTGATATCAGGGATGACCTAGGGTTTGGGAGAAGGTAGAAGGGCATGAAAGGGCACAGGTGGCCCGACTTTAGTCTCACTGACCATAGACTTATCGATTTGGACAGACTCTGAATCAACAAAGCCATTCTGAGAGAGAAAAGCTTGCCAATTATCGCCGTGGAGGTTTAAATGGTGAACGACGATGAGTCTGATCAGGCCATGGTGAAACAAGCTACTATCGGCCTTCTCTCATTTAAACCTCTTAGCCATTTTGTAAAGACTACGCTGGAAATAAAATGGCATTTTCAATGGATAACCCATGAAATTCATTAACAGTCGAAGGTGATAAAGAAAAACCAATCCATACCGACCCTCACAGGTCACAAATTGTTTAACCACTATCAAAAGATCATGCCACCTTGGTTTAAGTGTGTAAATAGGCATACCTTTGTCACAGGATGTGACCTTTTGTGATACGAATAGTAATGTCCATCGCACTTCATCAACTTTAGAGTTTTTAAACCATCGCTGGCCCGTGGCTGCTAATCCTGTGGCAGAAATGATGAACTCTTCACTGATTTCAAGCTAAATGTCACCTATTTTGGGCCTACACCCATCAAAGGTAAGGGAAAATTGCTATGCAACAAACAAATTGAAACCCTCGAACCTCTGTACAAACGTGATCCAACCATTATCTTGTAAATCCTTCCGGGCGTTATCAAAGAGTAATAGGGCTTGAATCCCATTTGGCTCTATTCGTACCATCGGTGCCATAGACAAGATTCATGGTAAGCGATGTGAACAAGCTAGGATTTGAATGCAGCCTACGCAGGGGAAGAATTCTCAAAGGCTTACTCGATGCTAGTAGAGGTTCAACAGGGATAGGGGTAAACATTAATGACATATCGTGCGAAGGTGGTGGAGCTAGTGCATACATGCATGAGAGTCATATCTACAGTACAACCGTCGATGCAAGTAGCTGTTCAAATCACAACACATATGTGTTACAACCATGCCACTTCAATCAATCAATTGAAACCTTTGGTAAGTGGATTAATCATTCGTGCGAGCAATAGTTATACCATAGTTTTCAAACCAAACACATGAATCGAAACCAATACCAAGTTAATGCCAAAAGTTTTGATAACACGAACTAGGTGTCATATTAAATGATATATATGAAGGGTTTAACCATAACACCTATGTGCTTTTATGAAGCTAATGTGCCAAGTGAATTGATCAAATAACATGTAAATCCGCCAATGCATCAAAAACTCAATCACTTGTGAAATGAAATTACATAATCAATCAAAGAATGTCAAATGAGTACAGATCAAAAGGTTTTGCCAACTGCATAATGATAAGTAAAATGTAAACACAATGGGCATATCGACAAGAATGACAATGACAATTCAGTGAAGATTTTAATGCGACTTCGAAAACCAAGTTTTCACGCTTGCAGTCGTGAAAACAAAAACAAAGGTAAGTGTGAAAATAACACAAAGAATAAAAGTGTCGTTTTATTTGAGAATTGCGATGAAATATTAAGGTTTTCAAAACACTGGTGTAGGCAGCTTATAATACAGTAGAAAAATGTGAATTGGCTGCCAACAATGGCGACACACTAGTAGAAGCAATTATCTCTGCCAAAAGAACAAATTTAGATTAGGATAGCAAAGATAATTCCAACTCAAAAATAACAACTAGAAAATCGTATAAACATCATCATTAACCAACTATTCCAGCAATGTTTTAAAAGATGAAAATTGATAACAGTCTTAAGACTAGCGAGTCATGATATTAAAGATAAAATCTCCAATGCTATTGACAGAGCCACTGCTGCTAGCAGGCGTCCATAGCCTCGACAGGGTTTCCATTTAACCCACTCTAACATCTATATCCTGCCAAGAAGTTCTAGATCAGAATAAAGGACATTAAGAGGTTTCTTATTTGAATATTTTCATATACTCGACATTGCTTCGCTACCAGCGGGCCTGTTCAGTATCCCGACGAAGTTGTCTTGGCATCATGCATGCATTTACCCGCTGCCAGCAGACCTATTCAACATCCCGATGGGTTTACAAGCACCTCCCACAGCTCTATTAATAATTTATTTTGTTTTTTCTTCTTCAAAGACATATAGTTGAGTAGGGTGACGCTGAAAATCATGATATTTTAACATATTTTTATTTTTTTTAGACCTCATCAGAATTTTTTAGAACTATCCTTTATTAAGATCCAGAGATGGTTCATTTACAAAACCAACTTCCTAAGGTAGGGAGACATCTTCTGAGTCATTCCCTTAAGGAAAAGGGACAGCGTAAAAAGATAATAGATGATCATGACATGCTTTATTCAGAGATCGAAATCAGTTAACTCATTTTAAACAACAGACTTTTTGCCAACACAGATATAAATTTCAGAAATATACCATTGATGTTTATACAATTTTCTTAGCAGTTATTTCAGCGAAGGAATTTTCTGTTTTCTTTGTCTGAATAGCTCAGTATACAGGTATGTTTATTTCCAAAAACACAAACTTTTAAACTCAAACAAAAAGCAAATGAAAAAACAAACAAAAGAAAAATATGTACATAGTATACAAGGGTTGTTGTCAAGCAAAGTATCTTTTCAAGGCTTGGCCATTCACCGGATAGGTGTCAGGCTATCCTTCTAGATTTTTCAATCGAAAAGAGGTTGGACCTAACTTTTCAGCAATTAAAAATGGTCCAAGCCACAAGTTTTGAAATTTCATGTGCTCTCCCTTTCCCTCATGTGGTTTGTCCCATTTCAGGACGAGGTCACCTACTTCAAAATTCCTGTCAGAAGTAGAGCTAGAATCAAACCAGCTTTTAACCAATAGTTGATGCTGATCTCACTGACGTTTAGCTTGGGCTCTTACCTCTTCTAGCTTCATCAAAGCGTTAATCTAGTTTTCCAAAGGGGGACAATCTTCTTCTTCGATTTTCTGTGACAACTGTAGTGAAGGAATAAGAATGTGAGGTGGCAGAATTGCTTCTCTGCCATAAACGAGAAAAAAGGGAGAGTTATCTACAACAACTTTTGGTGTTACCCTATCAGCCCACAATGCGTTTAACAATGCATTATGCCAATTTTTTTGATTTTCAACCACCGTTATCTTGATGATTTTAATCAAGTTCTTATTTGTTGATTCTGCCAATCTATTTCCCTAAGGGTAATAGCTAGAAGAATACTTTAATTTAATTCATTTTTCCAAAGCAAACTCACTCATCTCAAGAGAGGAAAAGTAAGAAGCGTTATCGAATACTAAGTAGTCAGGGATACCAAAACGAGTGATAATATTCGAATTTAGAAAGGCAATTACCTGACTGGTGTTGACAATTCTTAACGCGGCAGCTTCAGACCATCGGGTAAAGTAATCTGTGGATGTCATAATAAACTTGTGTTGTTGTGAGGATGGGGGGTTGATCAGACCTATGATATCAAGGCCCCACTGTTGAAAAGGAGAATCTACTGAAACGGTTTGTAAAGGAAAGGCTGGTTTTGGTAACCGCCCTGATGCTTTCTGACAAATGGTACACTTATGACACAAGGCATGGGCGTCTCTAAAAAGCGTGGGCCAGTAATAACCAGCTCTTAAAACCTTATGGGCAGTGGTGTCACCACCAAAATGGCCACCATCTTCTCCTGCATGCAACTCTAGCAAGACTTTTTCTGCTTCGTCTTTTTCAAGACAGCGCATCAGTACGCCGTCAAAATTTTGACGAAACAAGATACCATTAACCAGATGAAAGGAGGTAGAATTTAATCTCAACTCTCTTCTTTTAGCGGGATCCAAGTGACGGGGGGCTGACCCATGTTCAAGATAGAATCTTATATCGTCATACCAAGGACTGACAACATTTTGTGTGCAACAGATTGTATTTTGAACGTGTTGTCCTAGGTTTGACGTATCACTTTCTTCTTGTTGTCCTGCTGCTGAATTAGCAACTAACTTGTATAACCCTTGGCCTCTCACTATCCGAGCTAGGGTAATTTCTAAGTCGTACTCCTACAAGGAGGTGACCTAGTTATCCCTCTTTTATCCTAGTTCCTTATGCACTAACAGGTTCCTGACGGCTGGGTAGGGGACAAATGACTTTTGTCCTTGACTTCAAAAGATAGGATCGGAAGTGCTTGACTTCTTTGAAAATAGCGTAGGTTTTATGATCTACTGCTGGGTAATTAAGTTCAGTTCCTTTGAAAGTAGAGATCATAAAGGCAATGGGTACTTGGTTGCTCTCGGCATTCTTTTGGGTTAGGACGGCGGCATAGGAACGGTCAGAAGCAAAAGTGTAGAGTGTAAAGTCTTGAGAGAAGTCATGGCTCATGAGAGATGGAGCGTCTATTATGGCCTTCTTTATTGCATTAAAGGCTTGATTTTCTAGGGGTCCCCAGTGATATTGGGTGTCTTTCTTAATTAGGTTCTGCAAAGGTCTGACCATTTCAGAGAAACTGGGGACAAATCTTCTCACAAAATTAATCTGGCCTAAGAAAGACTGCATAGATTTTTTGGATGTAGGAGGGGAAATTTTTGCGATGACTTGAGTCCTTTCAGGGTTGATAATCATCCATTCGCTTGACACAATAAATCCCAAGAGTTTACCTTTTTCTACTGCAAGGATGGATTTTTTAGGATTTAAGGAGATGTTGTATTTACAACATCGTTGTAGAATGGCTCGTAAGTGAGCTAGATGATTGGTTTTGTTTTTAGAGAAAACGGTAACATCATCTAAGTAAACTACAATGGATTGATTGATTAAGCCTTGGAAATAAATGTCCATTGCTCTCTGGAAAGTGGCACCAACATTAATCAATCCAAAGGGAATTTTTCTATGAGCATAAGTCCCCCATGGGGTATGGAAGGTAGTTTTAAGTTGGTCTGGTGGAGACATTAGGACTTGGTTGTACCCCAAGAAACCATCCAGTAAGGATAGCCTCTCAGAACCATATACCTGTTGAAGGATTTGTTCCATGAGTGGGACAGGGTAGTTGTGTTTATCAGACGCTCTATTAAGGTTTCAGAAATTGACGCATAGTCGGATTTCCCCACTTTTCTTCCGAACTGGGACAAGGTTAGAAACCCATTGAGTGTGCCTAACAGGAAAAATTATCTTAGCATTTAGGAGTTTATTCAATTCTTTTTGAATGGTCGGTTCGAGCTTAGGGTGCATTTTTCTCAATTTTTGTTGAAAGGGTAAGGTTTGGGGCTTCATAGGAATGACATGCTGTATGATGTTAGGATCGAAAGTTTTAAGGTCGTCATATGCCCATGCAAAGACATCTTTAAATTCTTTGAAAAATTTAATAAAGGCAACTTTTTCTTGTTCAGAACATCCTACCCCTAGATTAATGCACTGCGGATTGTCCTTAGTTCCTAAGTTCACTTTTTTGTATGATAATGAGGAACTATTGGTTTTATAGTTGACCGTATTTTTAAATTTATCTTGAAGATCATAAAACTTCTCTAATCTAACTATAGATTTAGGGATCGAGTTTACCATGTCCGATGAAGATTCAAGAGTTCTCAGATCTGGTATTACCATGAAATCACACAAATTGTCATGGTGCGTGCGTTCATCTATCACTACACCTTGAAAGGTTTCTTCCATGTGCAGAAAGTTAATAATTTGCTGATCATCGTCAAAGACTCTCCAGTTCGTGATGTTGTCGGGAACAGATGGCCTGAACAACAGCTCAACGGAGAATGCGTCTAGGGACAAGCCTTCTGCAGGAAAGAGTTTAGAAGCTACATTAGCTAATAGATATGCTTCAGAGTTATTCAATCTAAGAATATAATTTATATTGAAAGAAGAAAATTTATTCATTAAATTCCATACCTCAGATTGGTAGCTTTTAAGATGCGGAGACAGACAGTGGATAGAATCTCTTACCTGTCTAACCACTATTTCAGAGTCGCCAAAGACGGTCAAATTTTGAATGTTCATATCCAAAGCTTTTCTGAGACCTTGCAGTAAAGCCTCATATTCTGCAGTGTTATTAGTACATTCAAATTCTAACCTACATGCAATCAATGTTTTGTTACTTGTCATATCGATAATAACGCAGCCTGCTCCAACTCCTTCTTTGGACTTTGACCTGTCAAAATAAAGAGACCAAATTTGATTTCCATCGGTTACATGAGACCATTGCGTAGAAGTTGTTGGCTGCACATATGCTACAATCTCGGACTGCTTTTCTGAGTTGGTGATAGATGAAGCCTCGGCCGTAAAATTGCTGAAAAAGGTGTCCATCCCTTGTACTTTGAGTGAATCCACAAAAGGTGTAAATGGTTCATTGGGATTGTTCAAATCTGTGACCGTGAACTTAAGGTAGCGTTCACGATTTACCTTGATCTTGTTAGGCTTGTCATTCTCTGGAAGCCATAGGTGAGACCAATCTGTCGTGAAATAGCCGTGTAGCTGTTCCGACCAGTCCCTGCTTAAAAATAGACCATACACTTCTGGAATATCCACAACAATAATATCAATGACTTGATGAACCTTGGGGTTAGACGATAATCTTATAAGCACATTCTTTAGTTTGCCAATAAATTTAACATTGGTCCAATCAAGTTGTATGACTTTTAAGGTGGAGGGTTCAACTTCAGTGTTAATCTTTTGGCATACAGACCATGGCATCACATTGGATGATGCTCCTGAGTCTACCATACAATTGTGCATGTTTCTATTAAAGATTTCGAAATTTAACAAAAATGGAGGTACATTTTTGCGAGTGCTAAGAGTGGTATCTTGTGGCGTTTTACTCGCAGTTTCTAAAGCTACTTTACCTACATTATTTACATTATTTACATTACTTACATTACTTACATTAATTACAGGAAGGATTCCTTTATGTTGAGGATCAGGATGGTTTTTAGTGGAAGTCTTCTGAGGAACTTTGTTCTGCACAACCTTGTTACCACTTGAATTACCATTTTTTCCATTCTCTGAGATATTTTGTAACATTTTTTGTAGCATAAATGGAAATTTCAATAACTCATAAACATAAATGTTAGCTCTCAAATTTTTAATATCTTCAACTAAATCATAATCTAAGTTGGGGTTCACATTACTCTGTTTAGTCTCAGCTGGTTTAGATTGTCTTGGAGGCGAAGTTGTAGTGTTTTCGGCAGAAGGTTTGTTTTCTCTCTTACTCCTAGTTTTATAGGGATGTACTGTCTTGAAGTTAGGTTGAAAGATGCTATCCGAGAAGTGTCCAAAAATGTTTGGAGAAGACTCCTCTTCTTGAGCTGTCTCTTGTTCAATTACTTCCTCAGGAATCTCAGGAGGCATCAAGTTATCTTGGGCTTCTAGAATTGTTTGAAGGGTGCATTGCAGACTTTCTAGATTAAGGCCTTCGATGGTTGGATTAGGTTGGTTGGTAGGAAAAGGCTTCCGGAACGGGGGCTTGTAAGGTCCTTTTCTCGAAGAAGCTTCTTCGATCATCCTTTTTAAGTCTATGATTTGACAGTTTTTGAACAACTTTAGTTAAGTTTTCTAAATCAGAGCTTTCAGGTTGTGATTTACTTTGAGTAGGCCTCGGGAGGATTTCGATGTTCTTTTTGGAAAAAGAACTAGTCTCTGTTTTGTTGCTAGTAGATTCTTTAAGACTAAGTATGTCTTTTTCAATTTGGATGGCCTCCTCGAAGGCTTTAAACAACGTGGATTTCTTAGATTGTTTAACCCAAATAGCTATACTTTGATGCAAATCTTTAGTGTAGTATGCTATTATAAGATTCTCGACGGGCATGGAATCAACAAGGATTCGGTTTTTAAGTGTTAAGAATCTTTGATTAAAGTCTTTAAATTTTTCTTTTGGGTTCATTCTTAAGCTAGAAAGGTCCATGACTAGGACTTTCAGAGGCTTACCGTCTCCAAACTTTTTCAAAAATCATGAATCAAAATTTTCCCCAAGACACTATGGTATGGGGTTGCTGGACAAAGTACCATGTAGATGCATTGCACTCGAAAGTATAAGGGAACAACCTATAGACAACATCTTCATGTTCAACATTGCGGAGTCTTATGGATAACATAAACTGTTTAATGTGATCTTCAACGATCTGTTTTGAGTTAGGTTCAAACTTGGGGAGCCACTTCTCCGGATGTTTAGGCAAGGGATGCTGAGCTCCAGGTACAACTATGGCATCCTGGTCGAGACAAGGTCTAGCAAGGTTGTTCTGATTTGCCATTGGTGTAGTGGGTGTGGAAGGATGAGAAGGGGAACTGCCTTTGTCAGAGGAATCTCCTCTAGAAGAGGAAAGCGATGATGGAGGTGATGAAGGAGGCATCCCATATCCTCCTGCAGCAGGATTTAGGATTCGATCTGTAGGATTCACAATGAGGTTAGCCATTTCTTGACGGGTGAAATTGACCGTCCGTCAACTAGGAGAGTGGATCCTGTCCGGGGTTGTCTAATAACCCAAGCCATTTGGGATAACCCACCCTGATGGGTTTAGCGGCTCCGTTAGCCGATCTATGTCCTAAGAAAACAAAAAGAAAACTACTCTAAAATAACAAATCTAGCTAAAAACAACTATTAAAACAAACTAAACAAATCTAACTATTCTAATCTACTATCTAATACTATGATAACTCTAAGAAATTAAATTTCTAACTACTAACAAAAATAAATCTTATTCACAAATGTACAATATTTACAATTTACACATTTGAATGGAAACCTGAAAAACTCATTTGTATTCTATCCTAAGACAGGGAGAGCTATTGTTTTTTGGTTTTTATGATTTTAATGAAAAAGAAATAAACTAAAAACTATCTAAACTAAAAAACTAATATACTAATTCTAACTAGAAATCTAAACTACACATATATCTAACTAAACTACTTAAATTATACTAACAGATTAACTATCAAATAAATAACAAACTAACCTGAAGAAACGCTCCAGGCTTGTCCTATGTATGATGATTGTCTTAGCTGATCGGAGGGAGGAAACCCACACCGAATTATCCAAGAGCTTCTTGTAAATGGAAAGCTGTAGTGCTCTTTAAATATGATTACAGGACAAACAAAACTTAAAAATTACAACAACCTTATGATTTAAAAATCTTCCCAGTTAGATAAATCTATATGCAAAGATCTATACAAAATGATTCAATTAACGAAGAAGAGAAATATGTGATTCATTAACTGAAACCAATTAATTGTTGTACTTTTAAAATGATTAAAGAAATCAGATATGGATAACACATTAATCAAATCATATCATCCTGCAAAAGATTATGATAGCTAAAGTAGTCTATAATCAACTGCAAACTGATATCATAAAACTTGAAACAAAAGTTTGATATATTGAAAGTGAAAGCTGTTACAAGACATCAACTCTCATCTCAGTTTGTATCATAAATTCATAGCCTGGTTCTCCCACAAGTGAGGATGCCTCTTATTACAAAAAAATATAAGTATTTAAATACCTTCCACAGGGTAAAACATCCTTGTGGAAGTTATCAAAACCGTTTACACAAAATCTGGGAAAATATCACAAGTCTGACTAAAACTAGGAACCTAAAATAAAAACTATATCACACAAATATCTCCTAGACTGCCACAACATGCCCAAATTGACCATTGCAATTCGAATGTACTTGAAAAAGGACAAAAATGGACATGTTAAGAGGATATTTTGCTAATGAAAATGATAAAAATCTAATTCTAAACACTAGCTACAGAATCTTACGATTCTATAGCTGGTCTAAATCAAACACAGAATTGTATTAAAATCAATTCGAATTTTAAAGAATTAAATTCAAACTATTAACAGGTATCTAATTGCTATTTGAAAGACAAAATGAATCATTCAAATCAAAATTGTTATACTAATTTGAGATCAAACAAGACTAAGATCAATCAAACAATTACAAAGATGCATGTACTATGTTCCATTTGTTATCACCAATTCGGGTATACATAATCATATTGGATAACCGACAACAATGAGATCAATTCATGGACCAATTGAAATCAACACAAAAGGTTGCTTCAGCTATCTGCAAGATCACTTCGAATCCAAACCAAATCAATAAGATCATTTTCTTAAATTGATAGCATTATATTAAACATAAACAAACGATCCATCAAATCAAAACTGGTATGTAAATTATCACAAACGAAATCATAATGAAATTTATCGGTTGATAATAGGGTCTATGGGATTCGTTCAAACGTTTGTTATCTTCAATTGGGGTAAACAAAATCGATTGACATTCAATGAAATCATCACTTGAATTCATTTCAAAACGAACTATTAGCCGAATTTTCTCATTCGAATTCAACAGAGATAAAACTTGTTTTTAAAATTAAAATCAACAAAACAACATCAAATCTATTTTTGATATGAATCCAACTCAAAACATGCCATCGTGATAACTCAAGATACGCAGCAATCCAATCAAAACAAGAGCGAATCGAATAGTTGGAGTTTATTTTAGCCGTTATGAATCAACACAAATCCATGATTATAGTAAATAGATCTTCGCACAGGTCAGATATAATCCAAATCCGAACGAGAATGTTAACAAAACAGAGTCGTTTTTCCAATTTAATAGACTACATCGTAATTATCAAGTCAATTCAATCCTATGAAATCGTTTCAAAAATCAAATCATAAAAACTAAATCAGGGTCGATGTGATCCAACCACAACGAAATCATACCAAATCAAAACATAGTCGTGCTCTAATTTTAGCATAAAAACCTCATGTTCAGGTTAGATACAAACAAAATCCAAGCGAAATAAAAAACCATTGATTTTTTTAACTCAAACCAACAGACAAACGAATCAAACCCAGTGAAAACCAATCAATTGCTAAACTGGGCACGACTAAATCGTGTAACCAAATCATAACTTCATTTAATTTTAGGCAAATGAAAACAATGTACAGGATCCACAACATAATCATTTTTGATAATCAAACTATGATAGAGTCATTTCGAACAATGGACAGAGCTATTTGAAAACCAAAATGTGATTCATTATTGTTTTAGGAAAATCTGCCTGCGGACAAGTAGATCGACCTCTAGAGCTTGACCTTAACCCTAGACAGAAAAATGCTTATCATGGACACTAACTTCCTTTCAAATCTATCTAAGCCTAATGCATGAGAAGGGAGAATAACAGAAGTACCTTTTAATCGACGTTTGTCCCTGCACGGTCTGAGTTGCGCTCCAATTCTTTTGTTCCTCGCTGAGGTCTATGGACAAAACAAGATACGACTACTTCCTACTCTACTGACATTAGCTTGAAAATAGATCTATCAATAGATGATAAGTTCATGTAGTATTAGACACAAACTAGAAAGAAACAGGCCAAGCTTGTCATATTAATGAGAATAACGACAACAGTACTTACAATCATAGATGCGAATGCGACAGCTTTGTCAAGTCCTCTTCATCCAACCCTTGCCTGAAAGATCCACAACCTAGATAACAACAGCTTCACTGATCACTCTCCTTTGGCTGACTGTTAGTTTCCTCCAAGATCATAAGTTTCATATGTTCGGTTCTTCCCCCTTTCCACCATCATAGAGCCTGTTTATATAGGTTGGGAAAGGCCTAACCTCTTGAGTTATGTTTAGAACCAGTTGGGAACCATCTCCTTGGATCAGGGATCTTTTGATGAAACCAAGAATTTGAGCACAACGGCCTTCTAATCTCGAATGATCTCCTCCTCACTCGGCTCAACGGGCTAACAATTGACCCAGAATAGGGAGCGCTCCCCCAAAAGGGGTATCAGAGCATTATAGCACTCCTGATGTGCCTTGGGAAAGCGCCAACGCTCTTAAGGTGAGAATCTCTCCTCCAGAAGGGCTGAAGGGCATTATAACGCTTCTAAATCATGGTAGAGAAGCGCCAACGCTTCTCCAGCTGTATTACAGGAGCGTTCCCCTTCCAAACCACTGTTTCAGGGCCTCTTTCAGGTGTCAAGAGTTATGTGATTCCAGTGGATTAGTCCTTGCTCTTCAATTCAGTCATATGAGGTGTCATAAGTGCTTCCTTAGTGTTTTTATCATGCCATTATATCTGAACATCATTTACGACACTAGTGGTCAACTTGTGACACTTGCAAAAGCTGTAGGGAAGATGCGACACTTACGACGATTGACAGGGACAATGCGATACTTAGCAATTTTGACGTGTAACAGAATTCCCCCCAAAGTATGAAGTCAGAAGATACGAAGTGATGACTGAAATACTTTGCAGATGTTTAAGCAAGGGTATGGACTCGGAGAACCTGACGAAAGCTGCACATCAACACCCAACAAATATCATGACATATTTCAAAACCCAAGGTAGGCATACCTATGCTTGGGAGATCGAGACTTGTAAGGTATGGCCGCCATAAAATACACTGCGGATCCATAACTGTATTGACAAGAAGGTATAGCCACCGAAGATACAATGTGGATCTATACTCTGATAACTCGGATTGATCGTAGCCACGAAGAATACACAGTGGAGCTACGAGATGACAAGACATAGCCATGACCAATACAAAGTGGATCTATGTAACAGTGTATGTGTCTTTGTTCAATAGAAATCCTTCGCAGCCTGGGCGAAGCATATATCAAAGTGATGGCTCAACCCAGGGTCTTCATACCAATCCCAATATGGTACGAATCTGACCATGTGAATGGATTTCTTGACGTAGAACATGGCAGAAACCACTTGATTACCGGTCAATGGTGTGAACCATTAACAAGTGCGAGGGAGATCACCATTAATGTCAATGATTCCCAAGGTACCCAAGTACATTCTAGCGAATGTGAATAGATGAGATGAGGTCGACCATCCGTGGAATCATTCGATCAGGGGTCAGTGATGTAAACTCACTGTCAAATGTGAGGAGGCCTACCATTGAGGCATGCAGGTCCCAAAGTACTAACTGGTTTCTAAGTCTAGTTCCCGGATAATGTGTTGAAGTCGACAGGAATAGACTCGTCGAGGGAGGGCCTTGATGTATCCCTCATCAACGACACGAAACGGAAATGGAGATGTAGTTGGTAGATCAAACAGACATGGACTGACACAGGTTTTGAGACAATATATTTGGGATGGATGACTCTCGAGGCGGATACTTCCCTTGAACACTGAGGCACAACAGCAAAACATGACATGGACCAAACCGTGCAATGGATACTGCGACTTGCGTCAGGTGACCCAAAGGAGTGAAAGGTAACTCAAAGGATTGGATCATTGTAGAGGTTCAGCGAATTATGATATGTGCAAAGTGACAAAGTGTCGTGTTCAAGGGCAACTCTAAGAATTGCTAGATGGTGTTCTCAAGAGACTGCTTGGCTTGTTCCTTTCAATTTTTCCCCCATCCAGATAGATGAGTACCTCTTTTTAATTTAACGAGCTCGAGGAGGATAACACATGATCGATATAACTCACCTTCGGTAAGTTCCTCTTCCTTTGTTTAACGAACCGGAAGAAGTAAGGGTTTGGTCCCATATGGGTCTGTCGATGTGTGTTTTAACGAGTCCAAAGACAGAAAACTCGAAGGTTTTTCGGGATTATAGAGTTTGGAAAAACACTTAAAAGAGAAATCTCTCAGTTCCTTTTTCGTACAATAGTCCGTCGAGACCAAAAAAGGGTTAAATTATCGCTTGAAAGACGCCCTTTCTAACCTTTTAACGAGTGTGAAAGGAAGCAAGATCACTCGACAATATTTTCATATTTAGAGAGTCTGAAAAGGGTTTAAAGGAGACTCCAGGGAGGTTCCTTTTTCGTGTGACCGTATCTGTACGGGTCCGAAAAAGAGATAAAACTTTACCCAGTTGCGTTCTTATATTGTCGAGCTTGAGAACGAACTAAGACTATGCTCATAAACGCGACAAAGTGAAAGGTGTATTAGAACTGCCAACAAGCTTGTATTGCCAGAAACTAAAAAACCAGGGATTAGCCATTTTCACCATTAGAGAAACCCAAAACGACCATAGCTTATGAAAATGAAATTTTATAAATAGGAATTGATTTGAAAAACTCATTTACCATTTCATTTGCAAGGATTTTGTGGAGTGTTGGAGAATCTCAATTGGAGGAAAAGTTGTTCTTCTCACTGCCGGAGCTACGATTGACCGTTTCGCACACCGTCTGAATCAGGTAGGTGTTCGTTCCTTGCTCTTTCAATTGTACGGTTTCAAGTTGATCTTCATAGCATTATTAATTTAAAATACAAAGCCCTAGGTTGTCCATTTTGAACCAAATCGGCCTCCTTTTGAAAGTTAATAAAAAGGGGGAAATTATCCACGAAAATGTATTGGAAAATGGTAGTTAAGATGCCCACACCTCAAATATTGATTAGATCGACCATTTTGACCAAAGAATTTTGCAAAAACTCCCCTCATGGGCCCACGCACCCCCTCACAACGTTTTTCATTTTTGTCACATTTTAATCATTGTTTAATGAATGTTTAAGAGTGTGGTGGTTAAAAATGATGATTGGTTACCTTTAGAAATCATGGGCATTTTCTTTTATGTTTTTAAAACGCTTTTTGAAAATTGCCGAAATCACAAAAACGTGGCGAATGATTAAAATTTTGAATTTCCGTTTTGTAGATATATTCGGCAATCATGATTGAGTGGAAAGAGCACGAACATGAGATGGATGATATAGCCGCTCTGCGGAGTCCCCGTACGTGGGCTGCTTTGAAGGCCTACGGGTTACTCAAGTTTTTCAAACTGCAAAAGATGAAAAGCGAGGTTCTACTTCTTGAGCACATTATTGGTCTTTGGGACATCACGGAATAGGGATTCCGTATTGGCACATAGATCCTGACCATCGAGTTGGAGGATGTGTACTTTTTGATCAGCCTCTCAAAAATAGGGCTCCTTATAGCTTTCACAGGGCAGAGGGCGTTACCTGAGCAGGTGGATGTGTATCTGGCACGTCAATGTGTTCCGGGAGAAAGGTTGGTAGGGGGTAGGATCCCTATCAAGGATATCTGGGATCTGTCTCTTCGATCCATATTGTTTGCTATCACTAGTGCGACTGGTAGCACTAGTGCTCATTTGGCTTCGAGGTCCCAGGTGGCTTATGGTGTTCAGTGTTTGGAGCCAACACTGTTCAACTGGAGTGCGGCGTTCCTTCGAAATGTGAAGGAACAAGTTTCTTGATGCAGGAACGACCAAAAGTAGTTTGGCTATGGTTCTTTCTTAGTCTCATTTTTCTTGGAGCACATCCCTCAGATGCAGCCTCAGGTTGCGCTGGCAGTACGACCAGTTGATGAGCCTCGGATGGAGAGGTGGACTAGCCTATCCCCAAGGTTGGTCTCGGAGTCCGAGTTCTGTTTTACTGGTGATTTCTTTGCCTGGTTGAGGCGGCAGTTCCTCTGGATCGAGGACTTCCTGTATGCTGGTGTGGACTTCCGTGGGAGTATGGATTTGATTCTGCCTGAGGGGGAAGATTGGGACGAGTCAGGTAAGAGACTAAGTTGTACCTTGTCTAGTTTGTTTTTATGTTTTTGATGTATATGTATTTTTTTGTGTATGTAAGAGAGTGTTTAACAGATGTCTTTTTTTCAATGTGCAAACA
The DNA here is from genome assembly GCA_900067695.1 of Picea abies. Taxonomy (NCBI): domain Eukaryota; kingdom Viridiplantae; phylum Streptophyta; class Pinopsida; order Pinales; family Pinaceae; genus Picea; species Picea abies. The sequence continues at coordinate 2,137 of CBVK0100043086.1, read as the reverse complement.
AGGGAGCAGTGCGCCCGGCGGATATTCCAGTGCCAGGACGTCGTGGCGGTGCCCCAGTTGTAGCAGACCCAACGGTACCGGTGGCGGGCCTTCGGGAGGTTGAGAGGAACCTCCAGGGCCTTACAATGGGTATCCCTCCTCTGCAGAGGGGGGATGTGCCTTTGCATCTGCAGCGGCACACTGTAGGGGTACCAGAGAATATCAATTCTCTGTTGAGGCATGTAGTACGCACAGTATTGTATTACACACAGCACAACATAGCGCGGGGGGATTAGAGTTTCCCCGAGATTATGTTTTTTGTACGCCTTGTCTGGCGAAGTTGTATGGGTGGATGAGCCGATATATATATATATATATATATATATATATATAGTTTTGAGTTTTAAGATGCCGATGGTTTGTACATGATGATGTCTGTGAAGTGTTTTAATTTACATGTAATGTACATTTTTTGCTTTCCTTGAATCTTATCTGTGGGCTAAATACCGATCCATGATGTAATTGGCTAACGAATCTGAAACACTATTAAGTTCTCTCAGGATGTGTCTGTATTCAATGTAATCGAACATTCGTTCGAGACGGCGAACTTGCAAGTGTAGACGTAGCAGGATGGGACTACAGATAGCGTAGATGTGGTTGAGTTGATAAACCAAGAGTTGGGAGTCTAAGTAAATAATGATATGAGAAATACCTAGGGAGGAGGCTTGGGTTAACAGTCCAATGACAGCGTGATATTCTGCCATATTGTTGGTTGCTGGTCCTAAACAGATGCCTCCTGAACTCACCACCTCGTCAAACTGATAAATAACCCATGCTGCCGAGGCAATGTTCCGGGTATGTCAGCTGGCACCATCCGCGAACCCAAAAAAGATAGGAAAGGTAGACGTCATATGCGCATGAAAACACAGACACAGTCATGAGTGGCAATGGAGAAGACTCGAACACGCGAAAGAAAAGGCACACCAAACTAAAAATACAATAATGTACAAAGTACAGATGCTAGGTGATCTAGGCATAGTACTTCTTAAGGTAAATCCCATTTCAGGGCTCTCCTAAGGAAATTCGATCATGATCTACTAGTTCATAAGCACCTATGTGTAAAACACGTTTCACGATGTAAGGACCGTGCCACATAGGTTCTAACTTTCTTGTTCCCAATTTATCGTGTGCTTGGTCATAAACGAGGACTAAGTCTCCTTCTGCGAAGGCTCAAGGTTGGACAGATTTTTCATATTGACTCTTGATCCGTTTCTGATGTGCCTCATTGACGAGAGCATCATCACGACGTGTTTCATCCAGTTTGGATAGGTACAAGAATCGTTCTTCTTCTGCAGAAGTATGGGGCAAGAGTTCTACTTTCAATTTTAGTGACGGAATTTCGCACTCGATTGGTAAGACGGCTTCAATGCCATAGACCAACTGGAACGGAGTGAATCCAGTTGAGGTTTTCACAGACGTGCGATAGGCCCAGAGAGCGGAAAACAATTGTAAATGCCACGATGTATTGTTTTCCCCTACCATGCATTGGATCATGGTTTTTAGGACTTTGTTGATAGCTTCAACTTGTCCATTTGCTTGAGGATAGTAAGGGGTTCAACTTGTCCATTTGCTTGAGGATAGTAAGGGGATGAGTTTTCATGGCGAAAACCCAATTTGACATGTAATTCGCTCATCATCTGGTTTTTGAAATGTGCACCATGGTCGGTGACAATGGCATGTGGTATACCAAAACGAGTAATAATGTGGTTAAAGAGGAATAGAGCTGCGGTACGACCATCGTTCAGGAAGGTAGGCATAGCCTCAACCCATTTTGTGAAATAGTCGACGGAAACGATGATGTAACCGTGCCCCCCGGCTGAGGTAGGCTTACATTGCATGAAGTCGATACCCCATTTGGAAAAGGGGCCGATGGAAATAATGGGGTGCAGCGCAGTAGGGTGAGTGCATGTCTTCTTGTTGAATATTTGGTAGGGTGGGCATTTTTTGATGGCCTCGATGTAATCTCTGAAGATCGAGGGCCAAAAGTAGCCAACACGTAGGATTTTTTGGGCTGTGGCCATCCTGGAAAGGTGACAGCCACAAGCACCAAGGTGACAATCGTTCAGAATGCGTTCAGCCTCTTCGTGAATCAGACATC
>CBVK0100043085.1:21670-40516 GCA_900067695.1 Picea abies | reverse complement strand
AGAATTTGAGGATTTAGAAGAAGATATTAATAATCTCAGTGAAGATTGTTATCAACCTCATTTAACTAGACAAGATTATGAGACTTATTTAAAAACAGAACATCGGTCTTATGAGGATATCAACAAAAATAATACAAAGGACCTTGCATTCCAAGGAATCATCGATACTATAATGGTTGAGCTCCAAAAAAAGTATAATCTAAGGTCTAAAAATAAAAACGTGACAACTACCCAACCAAATAAAATCATGCTAAGAGGCGAAGCATATGAACTAGCCCCAAAGAGAACTGAAACGCAGAACACCAGGATAAAGGGAGTTGACCCACAAGGTGCCAAAACTAAGACAGTCAAAACATAGAACAAAAACAACTGAGAACAAAGCAATACAAACAAATAAAGCTGAAAAGAAGCAGACCGAAGTACCAATTAGAGAAAATCAAAAAATTATAGAAGGTTTTAGCCTAGAAAATGAGATTAAAAAAATCAAAATACCAATACCTCTGGTTGAACTGGCAAAAAATCTCGTTTACCGAAAGAAAATCACTAAAATGGTAAATTTTTTAGATATGGGAAGTCAAGATGTTATAAATTTGGAAGATGATAAGCCTAATATACTTTTTGGTACGCATTTGGAAGGGGCCAGATATACTGTCACTCCTTTCTACATTACGCCAAATGTTCACGATCATCTGCGACATAATTGCATGCTAGATTCTAGAGCCTCGCATAAGGTGATGCCTAAGGCTATTATCGATAGACTTGGCCTCAAAATTACCAGGCCATATGAAGACCTGTATTCATTTGATTCAAGAAAAGTTAAATGTATGGGCATGATTAAGGATTTAGTGTTAAATCTTGCACAGATCCCAGTAAAAATTGTTTTGATGGATGTGGTTATTGTTGATATACCTCTAAAGTATGGTATGCTATTATCTAGGTCTTGGGGCACTAAGATTGGAGGATCCCTTCAACTGGACATGACATACGCCATGATTCCCATATTCGGAGGGTAGTTCACCCGATAATACCAAGAAACACGACTGTCATATATGGTAAGTGATCCTCATAATCCTAGAAATTACCCTATTTATGTCACTGATCAGGACCTTGGAAATTGTATTTTATCGATCAATGATGATATCGATGAATGCGCTGAAGATTTCACAGAAGGAAATAGAACACAAAAGGTAAAAGAAAGTATATATAGTACTGGAATCTGGAAAATGTATTTCAATGGTGCTTCGTCATGTGAAGGAGTAGGCGTAGGTGTACTCTTTGTAGAACCTGGAGATGATTTTGTCATTCCTTTCCCTTACAGACTACAGTGGGACATAGATTACACAAATAATGTATGTGAGTACGAAGCTCTGGTTTTGGGATTAGAGGTCGCCATAAAATTAAACATTAAAAACTTGGAAGTCTATGGAGATGCAGAATTAATTATGAAACAAGTAAATCAATAGTATTACGCCAAACATCCTAGATTGATATCTTATAGAAATTGTGCCTGGGATTTAATGGAAATTTTTTTCTCGTCAGTTAATTTCCATTACATTCCTCGTATAGAAAATCTACAAGCTGGTTCATTAGCCAAAGAAACCTCAACTTTTGCACCTCCTACAACTTTGAAACTTAAGTATCACATAGAGATGAGGCACAGACCCTCCATACTGAACAATATACAACATTGGTAGGTGTTTGAAGATGATGAACAAATCATAAAATTCCTTGAAATGGTGGAAGACTCTGCTGAAATGCACATCGACCAAGAAAACCAGAACGACCATACTTGGATTATGCAAGAAGGGGAAGATCCTCAAGAGTTTCAAGGTAAGATCGCAAATCATCGCATGTTGGTACTAAAAAATAATCGAATCCCTAAAGGTATAATTCCATTAGAAATATTATTTGACCATAATGATATTCCATTGAAATCTACATTACAGCCTTAGCCAGAGGAAGTTGAAAATTGCGATATTGGAACTAAAGAAAAACCTATAATAGTAAAAATATCAAAATATCTTCCTCTTGAGATGAAAGGAAAATATGTAGATTTACTCGAGCAGTATAAAGACATGTTTGCCTGGTCTTACAATGAGTTGAGAACTTATGACACCATTGTGATTGAACACAAGATTTCTTTAAAGCCAGGTGTTAAACCTTTCAGATAGAAGCTTAGGCAAATCAATCCAATATTATTGCTCGTGGTCGAAAAAGAGGTAAAAAAACTACTAGATGCCAAAATAATTGTACCACTCAGGTACTCTGAGTGGGTATCCAACCTAGTCCTAGTTAGGAAGAAGAGCAAATAAATCAGACTGTGTGTAGATTTTAGAAATTTAAATAAATCATCTCTTAAAGACAATTATCTGCTACCCAAAATGGACCATGTTTTAGAAAAAGTAGTCGAAGAAAATAGGATGTCCATGATTGACGATTTTTTGGGTTACAATCATATTGATGTCAACAAAGACGATAAAGAAAAAACATCCTTCACCACCCCTTGGGGTACATTTATGTATGATAAAATGTCATTCGATCCTTCACCACCCCTTGGGGTACATTTATGTATGATAAAATGTCATTCGATTAAATGAATGCAGGTGCTACCTTCCAGCAAGATATGGATATCTCCTTCATCAGAGAAAGAGATAAATTTGTGGTTATTTATCTTGATGATCTGACCATTTTTTCTAAATCTGATAAAGATCATTTGATACATCTCAATCAAACATTCAAGAAATGTCACAAATTTGGTTTGTCTTTAAATCCCAAGAAGTCTCACTTTGCAATGCAAGAAGGTAAACTCTTGGGCCATATTGTATCTTGGGACGAAATTAAAATTGATCCTAAAAGGGTCGAAGCTATTGACACTATAAATATTCCTAGAAATGTAAAAGAGATCTAGTCATTTTTAGGGAAAATAATTTTTTTGAGGAGATTTATCCTGAACTTTGTTGAAATTGTGAAATTGATTACATATATGCTCAATAAGAACAATGGATTTAAATGGATGGCCGAAGCTAAATAATCGTTTGTGCAAATCAAGAAAATTATAGGTGAAGCACTTGTACTGGCAAGCCCTAATTATCTCAAGGATTTTTTTATCTTCTCATTTGCATCCGAACACACAATCACAACAATACTTCTACAAAAGAACGAAGAAGGTTTTAAGCAACCAATAACATTCTTCAATAAAAGCCTCATAGACGCAGAATTGAAATATGGCATAATGGAAAAGCACGCATATGCTATGGTGAAGGCACTAAAGGCTTTTAGAACCTACGTATTACACTCCAAGATAATTGCATATGTACCCACCAATTTTGTTAAATACATATTGGTTCAACTTGATAGCGATGGGAAGAGGGGTCGATGGCTTTCTAAGATTCAAGAATTTGATTTAGAAGTGAAACCGACAAAGCTCATAAAAGGATAAGGTTTTGCTGAGCTACTAGCCGAATCAAATTTCAGAGCGCTCAGTATAAATAATCTACAAGAGTATAAAGGATGTATGGATATGGATGAACTAGATGACCAAATAGCTAAAACCAGTATAGAAGAAAATTTTACAACTTGGGTGTGGTACAAAGATATAGTATCTTATCTTCTGACTTTGAAATGCCCAAGTGATATGACTCCATCTAAAGTTAGAACTTTGAAATTACATGTGGTGAAGTACTGTATTTCAGAGAGCCAATTGTATTGGAAAGACCCTCTGGGTTTTCTATTGGTTTGTCTAGTAGAATCAAAGACCGAAAGCATCATAAATGAATTCCACAAGGTAGTATGTCGAGGACATCATGCGTGAAGAGCAACGACTTATAAAATCTTGAGAGTGGGATACTATTGGCCTAAATTATTCACAAATGTAAATGCCAAATTCAAAGCCATAATTCATGCTAATTATTTATAGGCAAGCAAAAGCTCCCAGCACTAACTCTGGTCTCGGTTAAAATGGAAGCTTCGTTCCAACAATGGGGGTTGGATTTTATAGGAGAAATTAATCCATATTAAAACACACAACACAAATGGATCCTTTCCACTACGGATTGTTTCACCAAATGGGTAGAATATATTCTGAATAGAAAAGCCACAAATGAAGTGGTGATAGACTTCCTTGAAGAAAACATATTATCTAGACTTGGTTGTCCGTGAAAGATAGTTACAGATAATGCCCATGCATTCAAATCTATGACAATGGTCAACGTTTTCCAAAAGTACAATATTATATTGGGTCACTCCATTGCATACTACCCCCAAGGCAATGGACTAGATTAATCATCAAATAAAATCTTAATTACCATAATTAAGAAGGTGTTGAATGAAAATAAAATATCCTGGCATGTGCATTTGAAATATGCCTTGTGGGAAAATCGAATAGGCACCAAGAAATTGATTGGAACTTCTCCATTTCAAATGGTATATGGAACTTACATGGTATTACCCATAAACCTGTCTCTACCTGTGATGAAACTTTGGCAAGATGAGAAAGAAGAACCAAACTATGTCACAAGAATAATAAATCAATTGATTGAAGTTCAGCAAAATAGGGTTGAGGTGGACGAAAGGCTACAGAAATATCAAGACACTATGAAATCATTGTTTGATCATAAGGCTAAAGATAGGGAATTCCTCCCTGGTGATTTGGTTTTGAAATTTGATGCTAGGAGGGAAGACTCAACAAAACATGGAAAATTTGATCATATCTGGTATGGACCATTCAAAGTCAGAACTTCTCAAGGGAAGAACTCATTTCTGCTAGAAACTTTGCATGGTAAAATCCTCAATGACCCTATCAATGGGTGTTATCTAAAGCACTATATGCAATAAACAATTCCCGAAATCCACTGTATATACCAGTTTGTGTTTTCTGTTTTTATAGTTTTTTGGTAAGTTTTACTTTCACTGCAAATAAAGCAGGTTAGTGATCTCCTAGAAATAGAGATACAAAATATTTGGCACATTGAATTCTATAAATATTAAAACCCTAACACTTTTCATGTTGTCTTCTTGTAGGATTATGGTCTATAGCCCAAACATCAAAAAGAAGAAAATGTATGTTCACGTATCGATTTGCTCAAAACAGGTGATAAAAAACAATTTACTAAGATGAGAACAAAGTGGTAAGGAAAAGGTACAAATTTATAAAATGTCTAGATTTCAAATGAATATCACCTAAGTGAAACAATGGTCTCATGAGTATGAACATATTCGCCCGAGATATCATCAAAAGAATGAAATTTTAATCCTCTCGATAATATAAAAAAATAAGTAAAACAAGCAGGAGAAGTAAAGTGACCTAAAAGAAAGGGTTCCAAGAGTCAGGACTGTGTTACCAAAACTATGTTTTTGAAATCCAAAGCCTTCTCTGTCATCCTTTTTTCAATCTGTGGTATTTTCCTGTTGACCCCAGACACCTTCCCATGATTTCCACAGAGGAAGGAGAGGTTACACTTTAGCTCCAAATGCCGAAGAGTGAATCTTTAAAGAAGAGGCAAGTCCTCAGGCCTCCTCAAAGTATTACTGAGAAAATATATGCACAGGCTAATTATGACTCTCCTATTTCTTTTAATAGGTTCTAAAAAAATTTAGTCTTTCTCAAAAGAAGGTCCCTGGAAATAAAATTCCCCCATAATTTTTCCTGTAGACTAAGATATTTTGAAGGCCAAAAAGAAACTGATCCATAGTAATCAAAATGATTTGAAATACCTCTGTTGAAAAATTATATACAGATATCACCCCTAGTATACATTATACTAATTGATTGCCCGCACTTCATGTCAAAGAAAGTATAAGATGGATGGTGAAAGGAAATTCAAAAATTAATTGCCCCCATCTTGTCCAAAAAAGAGTTGATGAAAGGAAATTCATAAAATGATTTCCCTCATCTCAGCATTTAAATGAAAAGTTACAATTTGAAGTGGTGAAAGGAAATTCAATAAATGGAATCACATAACTTCATCGGGGTACTGAACAGGCTCACCGGCAGTGAAGCAATGTCTAAGATATCTGTAAGGTTGTTATACATGAATGATACTATACTCTGGTAAATTGGTTTTCTTTGAAGCTTGGTCTACATCCCAAGTTCACGCAGGATCCCCTGTTTAAAAACATCAAAAGTACTTCACTTTGATGGAAGAAAGGTCAACAAAACCTATTAGAATTCCTAAGGTTGTTTGGATTATCCTAAGAAGAAAAAAAATAAGTATCTGGAATAAGGAAGTCAAATGGCCTAAATCTGAGATTAAAGAGCGATTGGGTTTCGAAAGATTTCAGAGATAAAGATGAAACCCCCTTTTTCCTCTGCACCCTCTTCCTGAACAAGTTTTTGCAAAAACAAACTAATGACTCCATTCACCTAATAAAGGTATGTGGTCTACTGTTCTTCTCATCCTGTAGGGAGATGAGATCCCTAGATGGAGCCTATGTTGAAACAAAGTTTATTTTTCTTCACTAAATCCAAATCTCCTCTTTTCTCTGGTACAAAGTCACCCTTAGTTCTAAAATGTAGTCAAAAGGTCTTTCGGGATTTTGGGTTTTTGGGTTCGGCTATTCACAAAGCATGTTTTTTAATGAAAACTCCAAAGTCTTGGTACCAAAGTCTTGAAACAGTGATTTCTTAAAAGGATTTGAATAGATTTTAAAGTAAAAACTAAAACTGTCACAATTCGGGAAATCAAAGAGTCAACCTTAAGTCTCCTTAAACCCCAATTACTGAAGTTGTGAAGTTCTTAAAATCTAATGCTATTTTTATTAAGAGGTAAGAAGGTTTAATGATAATAAATCCCATTGCAATTTCATGATTCAAGATTTCTTGCATTAAAGAGTCATCGAAGTCCCGATACTCCAATCCACGAAAAGTAATGACTAACCCCTGATCACGATTAATTAAGGGGTTAAAACAAGTGTTAGAACCTAAATAAATGCCATCGCGGTTTTGCGATTCGGGATTTACTTGTGTCATGCCTCTTGGGGACATGATACTCGAAACTATGAAACACAAAATCCTGAAAGAATTAAATGTCTAAACGTAATTAACTTATTGTTAAAATAAGCGTTAAAGGGTATTAAGTAACTTTTCACGTTTTTTTATTCGGGAATTTTCGATGACATTCCTTTCGAAATCCTAGTTTTGAATCTTCGATATGTGGCAATATCTATAATGGATTAATGAAGATATTTTTGACATAAAGTGCATATCTCCAGGCATACCATCCCCATTAAATCATTTAATTTTTATCACCTGTATCGGTACGCTAAATTTAAGATAGGTTAAAGGTTAATAAAGGTTTGTTATTTTGAATTTCATTCTTACTTTCAGACTAGGAGCGAGTTACACTCAGAAGAACTCACGCATTTCTTCTCTACAATAGGTTTTCATTTTAGAAAAAATGTCATGGAACCCAGAAAAGTGCCTAAGAAGAGTGAGGAGGTAGGTGAAAGCTCGAATCCAGATGGAGATGTTATATACGACACTACGCCACATGTTGTGAATTCATTCAAATCCTAGAGGCATATTTTTGAAACTTTATACTATGAGATTAGGAATTTCCTCGACGATTTCAAAAATGAAAGGACTGAAAATAAAATCAGAGACATAGCAAAGTCTAATCTTCAAAAAATAGCCACACGACCAAGATCCATGCCATACAATGACATGATAAGCTGGGCTTTATAAAAAATAGACATTTAGACAAGGAGCATTCTAGACAGCCAAGGGGTCATCATCGGCTCGTTGAGACCCAAGGACTTGCAAGTAATGTATAAAATGCCCCCTACTTCTAAATACATTTATAATGATGAATTCGTAGAGGAATTCCAAAGAAAGGAATGTACAGAATTCGATCAAACATATCCAAGTATAATCAAAGAATGTTGGGGAATTCCAGTGAGATTTAGAGTTGATACTCATGGCAGGTATGCCACAACTCTGTTAAATGAATACATGGCTTATATAGATTTGATGTTGTGTATACTTTTCAGGAAGAAAATCCCTACCCATTTCCCTGCATAATGGGTGCCACTTATAGAAGAAGTAGCTGAGGGTTATAGTTTCAACTGGGGTAAAAGTTTATCAGATAATCTAACTAAGGAGATTGCAGACTACCAAATGACACATTCAAATGGACGAACTGCATCATTTTACATGTCTTCATATGTTATGGATGTTATATGTTACATGACTCATTTCTTCTTGATGAATTGGAGTTGGAACCCAACCTGCATGGAGCCCATTCATGTTTATCACTTTAAACTATGGGAGAAGAATGTTAAATATTTTTTTTAAGAAATATGTCACTATGTAGTGATACCCTTGCACCAAATTTTGTATGGTTATGCACCCCCTTGTATTTCAGAGTCAATCATGGGAAACCTCAAAGAGATTGCAAATTGGTTTATTTAAGAGGGTTTCTCCTATGTCAGGGTTTTTAGGTGCTCGATGCCTCCTCATGCACTTCCAAAATTCCTTCCCGATAGACTAGTGTGCAGGGACGTGGCCTAAAAAATAATAACAGGTGGCATTGAAACATAATTGAAAGCATCTCAGAAGAAGTTTTGACCACTTTTTCCTGTACAGATTGGGAAGTGTTCACTGCTTAACTTTGGTCATTCCAAGGTTGAAGCTGCAACACTGGAAGACATCAAGTTGGTAGATATTGAACTCATAAAACATGACCCTTATCAAATTGTAGGGAATCATCTTTCTCATTGCAATATGAAGATGTATGAATATGAACCTTCTCCCTGCGAAGACATGTTCAAGGGAGCCAAAACCTATGAGGAAATATTAGACAGAGTTCATGCATTATCACTTGACCTATATACCAACTTTATGACTTTCCAAAATAACAAATGAAGTGGTTTTCTGAAGATACTACAGGGAGAATCAACAACCCCTCCTCCAGCTCAAGGATGTATTCCCCCAGGTTTCATATCAGAGGCTGATGATAAAGGGAATGGGGAAGAAAATCCAAAGAAGAATGAAGCATCTTCAGAGAAAGAAGAATCTTCACAATCAAAGAATCTAGGGTCTGAAACAAGTTATAAATCCAAGAATCCTTCAAAGTCGATTCAGATGATTCCACCTTCATCATCAACTATTCCTGTTGATATCCCCAAAGCAGTAGGAGAAACTAAATATTCAAAATTGGGCAGCCCTATTGCATCATTAACTCCTATATAGTCATCTTTTGGGACCCCCCATCTGGAAGTCATATATGTAAGTGACCTTACTCCATAACCTTCCAGAATTTTAGTGTAGTTTCTAGAAAGGTGCGTCGAGTGTTTGGGACTGAGCAAAGGAATCGTTTCAAATAAATGATGAAGTAACACATGCGTCCTCATTTTTGTCCCACTGGTAGAAAAGTAAAAGGTAACCGAGAAAAACAGTTCCAATTTTCTATTTTGTAACCGTTAAAACCTAGGAAATTAGGAGAATACCAATTGTCTAGGGTTGATGATTTTATTTGTATAAATAAAATTTTGAAAGATACACAAATGGTTTTTTTCCTTGGCCGATTGTAGCAGAGAAATTTTTCATTTGCCAAAATTAATACAAATGCAAATTGAAGACTCGAGATCTCGTCAAGTTTGAGTTATGTGTTCCTCTGTTATTTCATATTTAACATAATTTCTTATATATCTTTGATGAATGATTAGATGCAATTTAGTACAACCTCTACTGTGGTGATTGATTATTTTAGACATCTAATTGTTTACAGTTTTTCCTCTGTATTAGATATCAACAGGTACAAGACCTGTGAATTATTTAGATTTCTATATCTCATGCTTCATTAAAGTTTTTCTTTTCTATTTTCTTCTTCTGTCACAAAGTGAGATTCTTCCTTGGTTGATGCCTCACATTGTTCCACAGCTTTATGTTTTCTTTCATTTCATGCATGGTTTTCAGTTTGACTCAAATACAGGAAACAACCTTTGATTTTCATACTATTAATTCAGGATTTGGGAAATTTTTCTTACATAATCTAAGTCGAAACAATAACCTAAAAAACAAACAAGTCTTAAAACTCTTTTCCCTCCATGACTGTACCTATTACGATACAACCCAATATCGAACCCGGTCTTACGATCCAGACTAGTATCGCTTTAACTCTTTTTAACACCATCCTAAAAAATGCTACCACCTGGGTTGAACTTGAATGTTCATGGGAAACCATTGAGCAGGACATTAGTGTCCAGGAACAATTGGAAGATAGACAAATACAACTTAGAAATCAGCCATAGCTCCTTTTCCCTTAAGATTTGTCCTTCCTTTATCTATATCATAGACCCTCTTATTTTCAGATGCCTAGACTTTATACTTCCAAGCCTTAAGTATAAACTCTGGAACAACATATGGCATACCTAAAGAGAAAGGATTAGAGGTCCAAGGCATTGAATGAGTACTATGATTCAATGTACCACTTGGAAATGCAAAAGGATTAATCCGCATGGACTGAGCAAAGACCATAGATTGTGTAGCACTTATTGAGGGAGTCATAGGGGCTCTGCCAAACATAGCAGTAAAAAATGACGATGCAATAAAAAATCCTAAGGACAACTAATAATCAAAGAGAACACTCCTAAATAAAGATAAAATCCAATGCACACAAACATGATAAGATGGTTGGAAGGGACCTCTCGAACTAAAGTAGGTATCCCTTTCCCAAGAGGGGCTTGAGACTCCGCAATAATAGAGTGGAGGTATCAAAATAAATTATAAGCACCCATGTAGGCTTCAAAATGTAGTCGGTCAGATCCCTATGGAGAGGAAATCCTCCATAAATTCTACGTGTTGTATGGTCCCTATCTGACCCAGAGTACCTGTAGAATAACCCCTGCAAGCAAGCTATGTGGTTACCTAGATCGAGCAACTAAAGTCACCATCATATAACCAATTCTCAAGAGAGCAGTCACATGTCTGGCCACCATATGGGTAGGGTAGAAAAGCCTAAAATATTGAAAGCATCACCTCTCAAGGAGGTAAAGGCACGAGAAAGACCCCTAGATATGAATAGAACCCTAGAAACATATTTGACACTAGGAATGTATTAGAGGGATATATTTTCAACCAAATTTGTGTGACCTCATTCTTAACTCTGGGGTGAGAAGAGTCTCCCGAAGACACCAATTATATAATGGATTTTACCACTCCCTAATCAGTCACATACATTTAGTTTTATAGCCTTGGAGAATTTTACTCACAAAGTACTATTCCAAGGCCCTAGGTCCTGTACTTGTCTGTGTACCCTAAAACATAAAATCATTTCTAATCAATTTTAATTATTCATCATTAATTTTAATGGATTCTTCTTACTCAAGAGATGAGATCGTAAAATTGATGGTATGTCATCTCAACATAAAAGAAGAAAATATAAAAGTACTACTAATAACCAGTCTTGATTTTCAAAGATATGGTATGCTTCTAAATGATTTTATATGAAAGAAATATCTATAATCTCAATGAAGTGTAGTATTTCTTAATATTTCAAAACTAATTCAATTTAAACAAAATTTCAAATGCTTTAAATAAAAGTGAATTTTATTTTTTTTGTTGGTATTTTCAGTATAGTAGAATGAAAATGAAAGGACTGAATAAATAAATTCTCAGAAAGACCCTACTACAATCACCAAGATACAAGCACAACAAGACACCAAGAAGTAACTACCTAGACCCAAAATGCAAGGAAAACAAAAATAAGGAGAAAGATTTCGCCCAAGAATTCACCAATAAAGAGGATTCCTATCACTTTGTAAGCACTTAACATTTAGAATAAGGACCCAAGAAGTCTCAAAAGCCAGTAAATCTAACCCAACAAACACCAAAATCAATCAAAAGACTAAGAAAATAGTGTACACGACTGTTATGAGAATTGTTCATGTTTGTATGCACCCTAAAGGAGGAAAACTCACGTATGTATGCTCCCTGTCAAGGGAAAGCACATGTATGTCAAGGAAGACATTTTGTGGAAAGGGTTAGGCCAAGAAATGAAAAAAAAAGGAAAATATAGGCTATTAAGCAACAGATGATAGAGAAACCCAGATAAACAGAGAGAAAATAAAGGAGAAAAAACATTGAATACCCCAAAAAGGAGATCTCCTCGGCAAAGTTACCAATTCTGCTACAAGTAAAATATCTCTATGGGTATGGGAAAAACACAACAGAGAGGACAACACCCATAAATCAAATTCTAACAAGAGAATGCTATAATCATACCTCATCCAGACGTTCGAAGAAGACCATCGTTGAGCATGGAACCCAAAGATTTATACCTGCAACTTGTTCTCAACAACCAAGATACACAAGCATGTGGTAATGATGTAAAATGTTAACATATACATTACCATAATCCATTAACATACATAACAAATTCTCCCATGGAAAGAAATACAAATATTTTCAAGATATCAATTGGACGATAACAGATTATTTCTATTAATGTAATCAACATAAGTACATAAGTGACAAACGTATGTAATGACACATATCAGAACTGAGAAACCGGGTCCCTCAGGTTGGGCCTCCACCACTTCAATCCTCCACAAAAGCAATCTCATGTGTAGGATTCAATGAAGTTATCCATCATAAGATAGGAAGATCTTGGGGGCTGAACACAAGAAGTTCAGTCTTTCAAGGACAAAGGGATGCAGACTCATATGAGGTGAAATTTCTCCAGAGTATTTTATCTCTCAATATGGTGTGTTGAATGTCTTCAAGGCTTGGATATAGATCAATTTATATCCCCAAAATGGAATTTAAGGGTCGATTCAGAGCGTTTCCAGTATATGGAAGGTCAAGGATCAAAAATTGTGTGACATGGCATGGAAACCCCACACAATTTTAATTTTTTCAGCCCCAAACCCGATGTACTCTAGTTTTAATGGAGCATCTCACATACGTACGTGATATGTATAACTGGCAGGCCACGTACATGTATAAAATTGAGTATTTTAAGATATGGAGTGATAGAAAAAGGGGGAAATGAAGTCTGTAGAGGGAAATTGAAGGCCATAAGAGAAAGATGCATGTAGTGTGGAAAAATATTCTAGAACACTTAGGAAACCACTTTTACTAATGGTATTTCCATTTAATTAAAGTTATAAAACACCTTTATGAGTTTTCCCTATTTAATTTAATAAAAAAGGTAAAATTCAAAAGTAATGGTTAAATTTGATTCGGTCAAATAATCATATTTTAATATTCTAGGGAATTTTCTAGATGAAAACTGTGTGTTTAAACTCAACACTCTTTTCCAAATCATCAAGCTTCTCATGTCCTTGATGATGGGTTGAGTGTCCACTCAAAATGTTGGATGTTTCAAAACTTCATTGTAATGATCCAAATACTTACAATATCTTAACATAATAGAATTACACACCATGTATAGAATGTGAGTGTGGAGCACAACGCCAAGATAGATAAGTTATACAATAACTCCTTAAAGAATAGGAGAACCTCCTCCACATAATCAAATACATTTATACATCACAATTCACATGTCTCTAATAATGAATACATGATCTCTTTATATACCTATTCACACCTACACATGAGTCCCATTTACTATTAGGTTGACTCTATTACATATATATTTACACATTACATGTACATTTATCCCCATATATTCCACCACCCTGGGGTCATATCATACACATTTAGCCCCATATTTTCCTTCATTGGGTCATAACATAGTACCCTCCTTCAAAAATCTTTGTCCTCAAAGCTTTGCAATTAAATTCCTCGCATGTGATGAAACCAAGTAATATGATTTTCTTATGTTCCTTCTTTCTTCATTCCATTGATGATTATCTATCCATCCAAAATCAATTATTTTGAATATTAATCCTTGGTGTCTAGTTGTTGAATACTTTTATTTCCTATGATTCCATGTATTTTTGTTATAGCTTCTTCAATTTGTAGTGGTTGATGGTCTCTAATAATAGCTTCTTGAAGAGTGTCTTTGTGATTCCTTGTTCCATAAATATTGACAAGTATTCCATCTTCTTCCTTGATAATGCCAACATCGACCTTCTTGTCCTCCTTGAAATGTTTCCTGGTAATGATTTTTTTGATAGTTCCATTTTTTAAGGTTTTTCTTCACTCTGCATGTGCATTTCATCTATATTATTTTTAGAGACAATGGAATCATCTATCTTCCTTTCTTTCTTTTTGATTTTTCTAGTCTTGTAGATAATACCATCATATTTGGTATGTACATCCTCTATATGGAGTTCAAATTCTTCAAGTATCTTCTGGTGGCGTTCTTGAATCTTGTCTTCTTTCTCCTTTTGAAGCTATAATGTCACCCCATTTATCAAATTCTAGTATCCTTCTTCAATTCTAGATTTCAATTCCGATTTTACCTCATCAATATTTAGGGATTCCTCAACCTTCTTGTAAATTTCCTCTTCAAATATTTTGGTAGTTTCTTCATCTAATATCCTTTATTTTTCTTGATTTTGATAATGATTATTTTCTTCTTTAAATATCTTAACCTCATCTAGTAGTTTTTTATTATGATTTCATAATATGCATATCTCTTCATCTTTATTTTTCAAATCTTCCATTGAATCATCCTTTTCCCAATTTGCTTGGCTACTCTTTGCTTGATTTAAGTTCTTAACCTCCTTAATGAGTGATTCATTAAGGGATCGTACCTTAGATATATCCTTACCATTCTTATTAATATCTTCCTTTTATCCTTTTAATTCATCTTGAATTATGTACAATTCTTCCATTTTTGTATCCCTAATCCATTTATTTGAGAAGGATTTTTTAAATTACTCCCATGTGGAGTAGAGTTTAGTATATTTATCAAGGGTTCTCCACCACTTATAAGTTTAAACATCAAACTTAAGGCTTTCCTGAAAAGGATCATTGCAATTTTATTTTACCATCCTTAACCATTCCACATGTTTGATTTCATCTTTATCTTCATCTCATGTAAATTTAGATATTTCCATTGATTCCTAAGCGAGGTTTAACCCCAACCCTCAACTCATAACCTAAAATTATCTCAAATAGTTGTAATCCTTGCTCCAATATGCACTTCTATGTTTTATCTTTCCAATTTCTTTTGAATAATCTCAATCGGGGATCCCAATCAAAATTTACGATAGTTTTAAGTGAACATACCTTTAAAACATTTATTTGGAATATGTCCTCCTAGCCGACATTCTTTCTAATGTATTTATGAAATTTCGTTCCCTATGAGTATGAAATTGTGACCTGTAGTATTTTGAAATTTATTCTCTACAATTCCATAGGTCCGACCAAAATTGGGTGTTTCGAATGAAATTTATGGTAACTTTCCCAAACCTTGCTGATTTTTGGCCTTTCTGAGAGAGAAAACTTGTACAACATGCCACACACACAATATTTAATATATGATTATAAAACTCACACAAACAATAATACAGATGGTATTATTTCCAATGCAATTAGTCTCATGGAATTTTTATCTTCTATGAATACGTTATGATTTTCTTACATGAAACACTTGTTTGAGACTAGTTACAAGAATATTCAAAAACCTTATCTTCCACAGGGTGTATCTCCGAAATTAAAATGACCTAGAATATGAAATTTGTAGCACGTGTACCTTCATATTTTTATAATCAGCCTCCAATTTGGTATTTCTAAAGTGGTTCCGAAAAAAATTATAGTGGAAATTCCAAGATGACTTCCTTGAGAAAGAAAAACCCTAGGATCGCTACTCTCATCTCAAATGTAATGATCCAAATGCTTACAATATCATAACAAAACAGAAATACGCACCATGTATAGAACGTGAGAATGGAGCACAACTCCAATATAGATACATTTTACAATAACTCCTTAAAGAATAGGATACCCTCCTCCACATAACCAAATATATTTATACATCATAATTCACATGTCTCTAATAATGAATACATGATCTTTATATATACCTATTCACACCTACACATGAGGCCCCTTTACTATTAGACCAACCCCGTTACATATATATTTACACATTACATTTACATTTATCCCCATATATCCCCCCCTCGTGTGGTCATATCATATAAATTTAACCCCATATATGCCCCCATTGGGTCATAACATAGAAAAAAAGTACACACCATTTACAAAATGTGAGCATGGAGCACAACCCCAAGATAGATAATATATACAATTACTCCTTAAATAATAGGATAACCTCCTCCACATAACCAAATACATTTATACATCACAATTCACATGTCTTCAATAATGAATATATAGTTGTCATTTATAATCAGTTAGATGTGAGCACATATCAGCAACATATATCCTTTATTCTTTCATTTGATGATGATCCATCCTTCCAAAATCAATTGTTTTTTGTCATAATCCTTGGTGGTTAGTTGTTGCATAATTTTATTTCCCTTGATTCCATGTATTGTTGTTGAAGCTTCTCCAATTTGTAGTGGTTGTTGGTATCTGATAATAGCTTGTTGAAAAGTGGTTTTGTGATGCCTTGTTCCATGGATATTGACAAGTATTACATCTTCTTCCTTGATAATGTTGATTTCAACATTCTTGTCTTCCTTGAAATCTTTCTTGGTAATGAGGGTATCGATATGGTTTCACATTTTATGGTTTTTCTTCACTATGCACACCCATTTCATCTATCTTCTTTTCAGAGACAATGCCATCCTCAATCATCTTTGCTTGGTCTTTGATTACTCTAGCCTTGGAAATAATACCATCATATTTTGCATGTACATCCTCTAGATAGAGTTCGACTTCTTCAAGTATCTTTTGTTGACCATCTTGAATCTTGTCTTCTTTCTCCTTATGAAGCTGCAATGTGACCCCATCTATCAAATTCTGACGTCCTTCTTCAATTCTAGATTGCACTTCTAATTTTACCTCATCAATATTTAGAGATTCCTCAACCTTCTTGCAAATTTCCTCTTCAAGTATTTTGGTAGATTCTTCATCAAAGATCCTTGTTTCTTCTTGATTTTGATCATTCTTCTTTCTTCTTTCAATCTTTTAACCTCATCCAGTGGTTTTTTATTATAGTTTTGTAATCTACATACCTCTTCATCTTTCTTTTTCGATTCTTCCCTTGAATCATCATTTTCCCACATTGTTTTGCTACTCTTTTCTTGCTTTAGGTTCTTAACCTCCTTAATGAGTGATTCATTAAGGGATTGCATCTTGATAAAATCATCATTTTTCTTTGTAATATAATTTCTTAGCTCCTCATTATACTTTTGCAATTTGGGGACATTTTCTTTTGATTCCTTTAACTCTTCCTAAATTTTACATATCTCCTCCCTTGTGTCCTTAATCTGTTTATTTGAGAAGAGCTCTTCAAAATTTTCCCATGTGGGGAAGTTTTTAGTGCCTTCATCAAGGCTATCCCACCAATAAAAAGCTTCACCCCTCAAATAAAATACGACCTTCAAAGGACTCAAATTATTTTCTTTTATCATCCTCAACCATTCCCCGGGATTGATTTCATCTTTATCTTCATCTTCGCTAAAGCTAGGTATTGTCATTGATTCTTAATTGAGGTATAACCCAAACCTCAACCTACAACCACAATATATTAGGAATAATGATTTCAAGTAGTTATAATCCTTGTTCCAATATAATCTTATATGTTTTCTTTTTCCAATGGCTTTTGAATCAGCTCAATCGGACATTCCCATCAAAAATTATGATAGTTTTAAGTGAACATACCTTTGAAATCTTAATTTGGAGTCTATCCTTCTAGCCGACCTTCCTTCTAATGTATTTCTGAAATTTCGGCCCTTCTGAATCTGAAATTTTTCCCTATAGTACTCTGAAATGTCTTCTCTTCAATGCCACAAGTCTCACCAAAATTGGATGTGCTAGTGAAAGTTAGGGTAACTTTCCCAAACCTTACTGATTTTTGGCCTTTCCAAGAGAGTGAACTTGTACAGAATGCCACGTGTCCAATATTTACTATCGTATTTTGAAAATTGTACCAGAAAAACTACAGACTATCCTCTTTCCAATGCAACAGGTCTCACTGAATTTGGATCCGCTATGAAGAAGATATGACTGTTTTACCCAAAACACATGTTTGAGACTAGTTATAGTAATAGTCAAAAACCCTATCTTCCACAAAGTGTATCTCTGAAAGCACAACGAACCAAAAGCTGAAATTCGTACAAGTACCTTGATATGTCTTCTAAACAGCCTCCACATTTCGCCTTCTGAAGTGACCCTGAAAAAAGTTATAGCGAAAAATATTAAGATGACTTGCTTGAGGAAGCAAAACCCTAGGATCGGTGCTCTGATACCAAATGTAATGATCCAAATGCTTAAAATATCATAACATAACAGAAGTACACACCATGTACAGAATGTAAGTGTGGAGCACAACTCCAAGATAGATAAATTATACAATAACTCCTTAAAGAGTAGGATAACATCCTCCAAATAACCAATTACATTCATACATCACAATTCCATGTCCACAATAATGAATACATGATCTCTATATATACCTATTCACACCTACACATGAGGCCCCTTTACTATTAGACCAACCCCGTTACATATATATTTACACATTACATTTACATTTATCCCCATATATCCCCCCCTCGTGTGGTCATATCATATAAATTTAACCCCATATATGCCCCCATTGGGTCATAACATAGAAAAAAAGTACACACCATTTACAAAATGTGAGCATGGAGCACAACCCCAAGATAGATAATATATACAATTACTCCTTAAATAATAGGATAACCTCCTCCACATAACCAAATACATTTATACATCACAATTCACATGTCTTCAATAATGAATATATATATATATATATATATATATATATATATATATAT
>CBVK0100043085.1:0-21660 GCA_900067695.1 Picea abies | reverse complement strand
ATATATATATATATATATATATATATATATATATATATATATTCACACCTACACATGAGGCCCCTTTACTATTAGGAAGACCCTATTACATATATATTTACACATTATATTTATGTTTAACCCCATATATACCCCCATTGGACCATAACATTCACAAACAATTTTCATCCAGACAATTCCCTATAATTATGACTAACTGTTGAAACGTGCATACTCACATATTTTATTATTTTGACCATATTAAAGATAACCACCATTTTACCTATAAATTAAAGAGATCCCCTCCATTTCAATATCCATCCATGATTTAAAGTAATTAAGTTCTGCTAAAATTCCATCGAAACTTTTGGCCTTATTTCACTATAACTTTCAACCACCAAAAAGGATAATCATAGCCTACAACCACACACTTGGAAAACAAGAAGAACCCTCCCATGGAGAGGCCACCAGAGGATTCTAGTCTTCACATTTTTTCTCTACAGGTGTACTCATATATTCTATATTTATTGGGTATCAAATTCCATTTATTATTTATATATATTAATGTTAACATATGTTTTCTTTTGCATGTTTTTTAATCTTACTGGGTAGAAGGGATTTTAAAATATATTTTTTTAATATAAAACTATGGTTTCTTGTTTTTTAAACCTTTTTATCTATAGCTTTGTTACAACCACAAAGTTTGTGTATTTTCTCACCCTTTCTATAGAAAAACACCAACACCTGTAATTATCCCAGGTATTCAAAGGTCAACCCATTTCCAGTATGAAAAAATGAATCGATACAATCCTTATGTTGCAAGAAGAGAGGGAGAAAGCTAAGTGAAAATTTTCATTACATCAACAATTGGTCAAGTGATGGTTTGAAAACATAAATATTGTGACAAAAAATATTGTGTGGGAGATCTGGATGTCAAATGGCATAGAATTAATAAACCAAAGGGAGATCATTCTAATTTTCATAATTTATGGCTTAGTCCCTACTCATTAGAAGAAAACATTGGGGCCAATACTTACAGATTGCATAGTCTAGGGGTTGAATTGGATTATATCCCTATTAATGGAAAAGCCTCAATCGATACTTCACTTAGCTTCTCCAAGAGAGTACTTTGTACCATAGAACATTTTTTTTCTTTCATTTGGGTACCACTTTTATTTTATAGGTTACCATTCTCTAGAATAATGATATTTTTCATTATTTCATGTTTTCAATTAAAATAACAATGCATCCTGATGCAAACCCCCCCTAGGGCTCACGCTGCCTCTTGGTCTAGGATTGATTTACATAATATCCCAAGTGGCTCTTAGGTCCCAAAAAAACCCTTATAATTCTTTCCACAGGGCCTTTCCTTCTTTTCATTGCACGAAAATTTGAGTTTGCGAGAGTCTTTTTACTCCAACGGAGTCTTCACGTGACCTCGGACTCTAAAACATGGGACTTAAATTCGGAAAGCGATAAATTTGGCACTCCATAGCTTCTGTCTTCATAATTTTTTCCCACAATACGCTCCAAATATCTTGAACACCGAACTGGAAAATTCTTGAATAGTTCATGGATTGAAGGTCCATGTTTCTTGTCAAGATCTACAACCAAAATGAACTCTGAGACTCCGGGATTCAGGACATTCTATGCCTCCAACACACAATACCTTTGAAATTTCAAATTTAAAACTAGCAATCTATGACTCACACTCTTCCCATAACCAACGACTTTGATTAACTTTGGAACTCTAGGCTTCGAGACTTCTTTCTCCTAATCGACTCTAAACTCCAAAACTTTCAAACATCGAAGTGGAAAAAGGTGGAGATCAATGGTACACATGTACCCAACTACGAATGGTCTGGATTGACTCTAGGATTTGGGAATTTGGGGATTTTCACACCAAAGAAACTTTTACTCACAATCCTCTGGATAGCCAGATTTTTGAATACTTGAAAATCTGGGGACACGTGTACCCGACAACCAACGGTTAGGATTTACTATGGAATTTGGGACTTTAGGGAATTGTTCACTTTGCACAATAACAACCAAATTCTCTCAGAGTTTCAAATCAGCAAACCTGCCGAGGATCCAATGAATCACACTTCTCCCAGTGATCTATGGTGTAGATTCACTCCGGGGCTTCAATGATTTTGCCTCTTTTACAACAAATGATTTAAAATTGTTGAAGCAGCGAAGTATGAAGGACTTGGGGTTTTGACGTCCATGCTTCTTTCCTTGATCTAATGAATGGGAGTCATTTTTATACTTCCCAAACAAATCTCCTCCACTCTCCTTCAAACAAAGAGATTTCTCCTCTTTTGGGGGACTTACTCTCACTATCCTTCCTCGAGCTTTGTTACTTAAATGACTAAACTCTAGTGCACACCTTACGCTCCCCTCCTAATATTTTCTCTTGAAAGACTCGAAACTTGGCACATGCTTTGTGTTTCCCTCCTTAGCTTGGGACTTAAATAAGTCTCCTGCACACTCCTTCCACTATCTCTCCTCTAAGCTTCTTCAACACTTAACAAAGTGTTGACTCTGTCCACTCTTTGCATTGGTCTACCCTCTGATATTTTATACTCCTATGAGTATAGGCACACTCCTTGTGATCTCTTTGCATAAACTTATGCAATCTCTCCTGAGATTCTAAACCTGTAATGGTTCGGCCTTCACACTCCTTGCGTGACCACTGTGCGCTCCTTGCACCGAGATTTCATAAGAGAAACAATTGAAACTTAAATTAACATTAAGGATTCATTCAAACAACCATTTATATGCACACACACACACACACATAAAACATAGAGATAAATAACATAACATTTACCCATTTACTCAAAGACAAGCAAGCTCATAAATTTGAAAGCAAATCTCTTCTTCTATATTCCTTCAGCAAATACTTAGAAGGATTTCAACATCTCTCTACAGCTTTCAACTTATTCTTTCAACAATTTCTAACAACCTCTTTTGGGCAGAGATTACATTGATTTATACATGAGGGGGTTTCTTGCACCTTCCCTCCAGACTATTTTAGTGCTTTCATATCACAATTAAAAGCATCCCACTACTAGGATTATTCCAATAAATGAAATATTACAATCTAGATATGAGTCAGTGCTCAAAATGTGTACAATCCTACATGTGTTAAAAGAAAATACAATCCTATGGAGAAAATACAATGGCTCTAGCTTCAAGATCTCGTGGGATATTTAATTACAATTCTTTCAAAATTTAAAGTGGTGTTCCCTCCTTGGAATCCAAACTAGTTAAGTGTGTTGCATTGGATGTTGAGTCATCTTCCACCTTGCCTCATTAAATGACGATGATGATGCTCCTGCATCAAACTCCTCTAGAAAAAAAAATTCATGGAATCCTGTCCATGATCTCCTCCATTGTATTTCCATGCTTTTGGATGTCGGTTTCAGTTATCCAACTGACATATTCTGTTGGATAATTCTCCCATTCAACTAGATATTCATAGTAAACTTTCATCCTAGTTTTGTTAGAAATTCTTTGATCCAAAATATTATCTATCTGTGGCTTCTCTGCTATGGGAATCTATCTCTTTCACTCAATCTCCTCTTGATCATCTATCCCTTCTATGTCATCCATATTGTAAGGGTATAAGTCTGCTACTTTAGATATTGGTGAAATTCCAATTTCTTATGGCAGTTCAATCTCATAAGCATTTGTATCAATTTTTTTGAGGATTTTACAAGAGCCTATCTTCTTCATCTTAAGCTTATTATATTTCCCTCTTGGAAATATTTCCTTCCTCAGGTGTGCCAATACTTGATCTCCAATCTCAAAATTCACCTCTTTTTTTCTCTGGTCTACTATGTTCTTGTATCTCTGGATGCTATCATGTAACTTACTTTTAATTTGATCATGAAACTTCTACATTTATGTAGCAAAATCCTTTGCTCATGCACATCAAAATTCAGTCTTTCCCAAAACTTGCAATTCTGAAATTCCTCTTGGATGCATTCCATATATTATCTAGAATGGACTCTTACCAGTACTGCAAACTTCACTTGAGGAAAAACTTGATCCCACTGACTGCTATGTTCAGTTACCAAAATCCTTAGAAGATTCTCTAAGATTCTATTCATGACCTTAGTATATCCATCTATTTGAGGTTGATATGTTGAACTAAAAGAAAAATGTGTTCCCAACTTCTTCCACAAAGTCCTCCAAAAGTGTCCCACAAATTTGATATCTTTTTCTAAGACTATACTCCCAGGTAACCCATGCAATCTCACAACCTCTTTGAAAAACAAATTCGGTATGTGGGTAGCATCACTTGTTTTGTGACATGGTATAAAATGTGCCATTTTTTAAAATCTGTCAACTACCACATAGATTGAATCATTTCCCCTCTGGGTTCTTAGCAATCCCAGAAAAAAATCCATACTTACAACATCCCACAGCCTATCTGGAATAGGAAATGGTTGATACAATCCTATGTTATGTTGCTTTCCTTTATCATACTAGAAAATCCTTCATCTTTCCATCAACTTCTTCACATTATACCTCATACCTAGCCAATAGTATGAATAACTCAACTACACATATGTTTTATCATGTCCAAAGTGTCCAGCCAATCCTTCATATGTTTCTCCTTCAACAAATTGTCCCTCATTGAGCATATTGGGATACACAGTCAACTTCCTTTGAATAATACTCCTTCTTGGATCAGATATTCCATCTGTTGATTTGTATCCCTTAACAAAGGATTTTCACATGCTTCATAAGGTTCCTTGAAATCTAGGTCTTCCTGGTACATCTCCTTGAAGTTTTTAAATCTTGAAGTCTCCACTTGGAATTCCTAGAAGATTAAACATCTTGTGCTCAGAGTGTCTGCAAATTTTATAGAACTCCCATTAATATTCTTAATGACAAAAGTAAATGTTTGCATGAATTATGCCCATTTTCTATGTCTCTAGTTCAATTTCTCTTGTTTGGTTATGAACTACAAAGCATGATTGTGAGTATACAAAATAAACTCATTTGTCATCATATAAGGTCTCCACTTTTTCAAAGCTTGAATTATATCATAAATTCCTTGTCATATGTTGAATACCTCTTCTTAGAACCATTCAACTTCTCACTAAAATAAGCAACATGCTTATTATGTTGACTTAAAACTGCACCAATGGAAACTCCTCTTGCATCACATTTGACCTGGGAAGTCTTCTTAAAGTCTGGCAGAACTAAAATAGGTTGTTCTTTTATCTTTTCTTTCAACACTCTAAATCCTTTCTCATCTTCGTTTGTCCAGTCAAAATAACCATGCCCCTTCTTTATAGTATCTAGTATGGGTGCACAAATACTACTGAAATTCCTAATGAAATTTATGTAAAATCTCGCTAACCCATGAAATTTTTTTACTTCAAACACACTTCTTGGAGAAGGCCAATCTCTTATATCCCTCACCTTTTCTAGATCCATCTTCAATTCAATTGAAGAGATTACAAATCCCAAATAAACAAGTTTTGTCTTCATAAAAGAACATTTCTTCAAACTCACCAGCAATGTTTCTCACTACAACCTTCTCAACACCATCTTCAAGTATCGTAAATGATCCTCTTCGATCTTACTAAAAACTATAATATCATCTAAATAAACAATCACAAACTTCCAAATAATATCTTTGAGCACTTTATTCATTAACCTCATGAAAGTACTAGGTGCATTCGTTAAGCCAAACGACATAAAAATCCACTCATACAATCCTTCATTTGTTTTGAATGTTGTTTTCCATTCATCTCCCTCTCTCATTCTTATCTAATGATAACCTCTCTTCAAGTCTATCTTAGAAATATAACTAGATCCACTCAAACAATCCATTAAATCATCCATTCTGGTTAAAGGAAATATATACCAGATGGTTATCTTGTTGATGGCTCTAGAATATGTTCACATTATCCAACCTCCATCCTTCTTTGGACTCAACACAGTTGGTACTGCACACGGGCTCAAGATTTCTCTTATCAAAAATTTATCCAACAACTCTTGGACCTTCTCCTTGACATATTCATTCTCCTGAGGGGTTAATCTATATGTTTCTTTGTTAGACAAAATTACTCCTGTAATAAGGTCAATATGGTGATTGATATTCCTGATGGGTAGTAAAGTAAGTGGTAACTCATCCACCACAATGTCAAAAAAATCATCCAATAAATCATGAACCTTCACAGGAAAATCATTCACATAATTTTTTGTAAGGATGACTCTCAGATTACCTATAATAGAAAACTGCATCTCCTAGTATTTCTTGACTTATTTCAAGAGCTCCTTCCCACTCATGAGAAGTATACTAGGACTAGCCTCCTCTTTGACTCCTTTATATTCTATTGGCAACAACATATGTTTACACCCATTTTTATCAAGGGTACAAGTATTCTTCCTCCCATCATGTATGAAATTCCTGTCATATTTCCATGGTCTCCCCAACAGAACATGAGAAACGTCCATGGGTATGACATCACATAAAACTTCATCCTTATAAGTACCTATTTTAAACTCAACTTCACACTGTCTACTTACCATGACTTGATGTCCTTTCTGCAACCACGACACCTTGTACAGATTCAGATGTACTATAATATCCAACTTTATCTTTTCCACCATATCTATGGGTACCAAGTTGTCAGTACTCCCACTGTATATTATCACCTTGCATACTATGTATCTAGTTTTGCATGTAGTCCTGAATAAATTGTTTCTTTGAATTGGTTCTTGTACCTCTTTCTCTGGCTTTATGAGCAATTTCCTCATCATGAGGGATATTTATTCTTCAGTTTCTTCTGCCTTCATCTTTGTCTCCACATTCCTCTGTTTCACCTCAGAAATGTGAGCTTCTTTAACTCATGCATTCTTCTTTTCAGGACATTCTCAAGACGTGTGCCCTATTTTCCCACAAGGATAACACTTCACTTCTCCTCATCTGCCTCTTCCTATACCTCTTGGAAAATGATCCCTTCCTCTAGATTATTCTCCTATAGAACTTTATCCTCTCTATATATGAATGTTAAATCCTCCATCTTCTCCCCTAAATTTCTATAACTTCTCTTTGGTGATTCCTCTTCCTTAGTTAGGACTCTTTCCCATGTTCCTCTAACTCTTATTTCTTGTGAATTTCTCTTTTTCCTTCAAGGATACCTAATAATAATCTTCTATGGTACTCATCCTCATCATACTAATCTCATCCTAGATTTCATACCTCAATCCATTAATATACCTAGAAAATTTCTCTCTCATCATTCTCCCTCTGTCCTACCTTTATATTCAAATTATAAACTCTTCAGTATACTCCTTCACCAACAATCCTTTATGTCTCAAATTTTGCAACTTTTTGAAAAGATTAACTAATAATACTTGGGAATGCATTTATCCTTGATATTAGCTACCATTTTATCCCAACTCTTAATCTCACACTTAGATTTTCTCCTTCTGTCATCTTGCAACTCATCCCACCATAAAGTTGTGTGTCCCTTCAATCTGGTTACCACATGCTTCACTTCCTTCTTATCATCAATCTCCTCATAGTCAAAATACTTGTCTAAAGAAATTATCCAATCAATAAGTTTTTCTACATTCAAATTACCTTCATACATTAGGAATTCCAACAATTTCTATGGTTCCCATCTTGACAACATCTCTCAACAATTGCTCTTATATTGCATGTTCTCCTATAAATTTATATTGCATGTTCTCCTACAACTTCTTCTTTTTCTATATATTCACTTTAAGATTCACTAACATCACTAGTATCTAGTGCTCTCCTTTGTGTTGTTTCCATGGATTCCAACCTTCCACGAAGTTGTCTCATTTCCTCCTCCATGGCTGCATTGACTATACGTCTTCTTGGGTTATGAAAAAGGTACAAATATCTCCCTTATTCTTACAATTCATGATATAATCTTGATTGGATTTTCTATTAATTAGGGATAAATAGGATAGAATATGATTGATATGTCTTCTAGTGATATTATTGAAGTTATATTAAATAGATTCTAAAATACGATTGGAATTGTTTGATTCTGTTACAGGATTGGATAAATATTGTCAAAACTGAAATAACAAAGGAGATATTGAATATATGTAAGCTATTGGAGGTTGAGGACTTTTGGCACAAAGCAGTTTTGAAGATTATTGATTTTCTATATTGTAACTTTATAATAGTAAAGCAATCTCGAGGATCTCTCGATCCTCAGGATGTCTTAATTTACTTAGATTACTATATATATAGAGGGTAATAGATCATGAAAGAATAATCTAAGAATTGTATCCAAGTATTCATAACTCAAAATTACTCTGCGCAAGTAGTTTTTGTGAAAGTTGTACCAGCTATGAAATCAATAAAAGCTTTGAACGTTTTCACCATTTCTACATACTGAGTTTCTAGTAGCAGTGCTTCTGAGGACCAAGGGCCCAGTCTAAAGGAGCTACAATCTTTGTATCAGTTTGCTTTCTGTTTTATGATCCAATTCTCTTTTATAATAGTTAAGATGAATGCATAGGTGTCTTAATGATTTTATGTTGCTTACGTACAAAAGATAGACATTTCTCTTGAGTATTAATGATTACCATTCCAATTTCCATTGTTGTAGTTTACTGCTTGACAGTTCCTCATATTTTAATATGCGTTGTTCCTTTTACTTAAATTCGTATTTGTTGTTCCTTTTAGTTAAAGTTACGATTTTTGTTCCTTTCCGTTAAGTTACATTTGTTATTCCTTTTGATTAGATTACAATTGTTGTTTCTTTCCATAGATAGAGTAATTCGCTATTTCCTCAGCAATTTGATTCATAGTTAATAGTTAATTCTGCAAGTCTTTATTTAGATTCAATTACTGCTTTTTAGTTAAATGAATTCAACAGATTAGTTAGTTCCTTTTCAATTGCAACATGTTAGTAATCAGATTACAATTCTGTTAAGTAAGATCTTAGGTTCATAATCTTTAATGAACATTTGAGGAACTTGATTGTGGATAAACTCGGGTTTGCTTTAACTATGCAATTTTAGCCTTTACGAGCTATCTACATATACTTTGTTGATATTCTTGAGATAAAAGATGAATCCTCAGGTTGATAAATTAATGTTAAACTAAGGCTATTTTTAGACATCTTTAGACCCCAACATTTTGGTGGTGTTGTCAGGGAGAATGTCAAAGGTAGCATAGGTTGTGTCTCTAGGGGACCAGGTATTGAAGATGGAAGGTAAGAACCTACACAGATAATAAGTAAGATGATTATGCCAACTCTTACCTCCAGTTGACACTTAAGAGGTCATATAGGTGTTTCTTTTTGAATTTCTTTTTGTGTGAAGTGTGTATGACTATGAATAAAGATCTTGAAAAACCAAAACCCCCACCAAACACTACCAAATCCCAGGGCTTGGTGCTCCCTGGGAGAATCACTTTCATAGGCGACATCATCCGAAAATATGAATCTCAAGATTCGGTTAGACTTAGGAAAGGACCTATCTGAATCCCTCGGGAAGCAATTTCACCAACTATAGCCAACACTGAGAATCATAGAAAAAATTAAGGGATTGAGAAAAGCTTTCAAAGCATAGATTTTTCACCCCTCAACCCTTTAGATGAGGGAAATTCTCATAATTTGGAGAAAGGAGAAGGAGAAACTAGCAGGGTTACCAAGGTAGACCCATCATCATCCCTTGATCCTAAATATCCTATAAAATAAGAAGGCATACCGAAAATCCTAGATAGAGGGAGTGCAATCAAATCCACTAGAGGATCAAATAATCAACCACCTTGAATAGAACACCCGGATCAAGAAATTCCTGAAGATTTTTAGCACATTTTCGATCAAATGGCACAACCAAATCAACAATGACCCCAAACCTCCATGTTGGAATATCTGATAGTTGATCCAATTGCCAATGCTCCCATGAAAGAAATCCCCCTATAGAACCTGTCAACCTTCCATGGATTGATTTCAGAAGAGCCAGACGCATTCTTATTCAAATGTGATGTCCTATGTAGAGGGTATGATTACACCTTTGAACCCCCAAAATTAAAATTGTTCCCCTCTACCTTGAAGGGAGAAACTCTACATTGGTTTATGGGATTAGGAGTTGGAACCATTAACTCATGGGATGAGATGAAACAAGCCTTCTTGACAAAATATCAGGATTATTGTAGAACCAGGGACCTAAAAGATGAAATCTTTCAAATGACTGCAAAAGAAATGAATCATTAGAAGAATATGTTGAGGGATTTCAGTATAAATTATAGAGATCTCCCTATGGTACATTACCAAGTGAAGTACTTAAAGAAACTCTACTTAAAGGTATGAAGGATGAATGGATAGAAACAATGAATCTAATGGTGAAGGGTGACATTTATCAAGAAACTTATGATAACATCATTCTATTATGCATCAGGTGCTCATGAGGAAGTACATAGACCATATTAGGAATGTGAACTTCCGTCACCATAAATAGCAACATTACCAGTGGGGGCGTTACATGAGAGAAAGTTGGTAATCTCTTAGAAAATTTCAAAACAGATATTCTGAGCACTTTGAATACACAATTGGATGTATTGCAGGACAAACAAAAACAAGCAGAAGCAGAACAAACTTTGGCCATATTTTGCCACAGATGCAAAAAAAAGCATGGTCCAAGGGAATTCCCTTTGGATGTGGTTCTAGTTTGCGCTATTTGTGCCAAGGATCACAACACAGAGAAATGCCCATCGTTCCCTGTACTGAAAGCTTTCTTTAGAGGAGCAGACGAGGAAGAAAAACCATTATATTTGATGGCTCAATGTCGTTAATGGCAGGCTCGCCCTCTAAATACACTCCAAGAATTTTTTGGATAGTATAATTAGCAGTGAAATTCAAGTAATACATGGAAGAACTAGCCATTTACTAATCATAACTAGCAGCCCCAACAATACCCACCTACAAATCCCACCTGGCCAAACCAACCACCCACAAATCTGATCTAGCAGAATCAACCAACTGCAAGTTCCACCTAGCCTAAATCACAATACCCCACCTCATCCTGGAAAAACTCAAATAACAACCCCTACCCCCCACATTGGCCTAATATGACTGCCCCAAACCCAAATTGGAACCAGAATTGGCAGTGCCCCATGGGGATAAAAAATCAACCCATGGGGATGGCCCCTCAAACCCAACCCACGTTGCAAGCTCCACTCCAACTACCCCAAAACCCTCAATCACAATTGCACCCTCAATTACCATCCCAACCCCACCGAATTCCTAATAATAGACCATCTCATCTCGTCCAGATTATGGAGAATGGGGAAGAGGAAACCAACTCGGTAGGATGCAACGAACTCCGATTAGGATCGATGCATATAATATCTCCTGAAGAAAATAATGTTTTCCAAGAGTGGGAGAAGGAAAATAACAAACAACCAACAATAATTCCCTCGAATGTGGTAATAACGAAAGAAATCAAGCAGGGGGGAAACACAGTCGAGTCACAGGATCTTGATAAGGATGCAACTCCTTCCCCTCCATTTCCCAAAAGATTGAAGATAGAAAAACATGTAGTCTTTCCTAACTTCAACATTGTAGGGGAAATCAAGAATTTAGATGTCAATATACCACTCATGCAGGCTCTGCAGGACATTCCAATATATGCAAAAACGATCAAGGAACTATATGGGAGGAAGCCTACAAGGAAAATTAAAAATTCATCATCAATAGTTCGTGTAGTGGGAGCCTTGTCTGATCTAATTCTAGGTAGACAAGAACCAGTCAAATATGCAGATATAGGGAACCCCATAGTAATAGTTCATATCCATGGTTGTTCTTCTCCAAATACACTAGTTGATTTGGGGGCGACCATCAATATCCTGACTATGGAAACCTACAACACCCTGGGTTTTGACTCCTTCGAACCCACCTCCATTATGTTACAATTGTCTGATCGATCAGTGGTTAGACCAGTTGGCACACTACATGACATAGAAATATTAGTCGACTCTTGGGAATATCCAGTGGATTTTCTCATCATCAACCCAAGAAATGGACTCGAAGGGAATCCATTCATACTGGGTAGACCATGGCTTGCAACAACTTATGCGTACATAGGATGTTGAATGGGTAATATGAAAATAGCTAGAGGAGGTGTCCCAAAAAATCTCATCTTATATCCTCCAGCTAAGCTAAGACCGACTTTCATATATCCACAATTACCACCACAACGGTATCCATAAAAGGATTTATGAGCCCCTCTCACGCTAGAAGAAGCTCTCAGAATCAAGAACCATCTATAGGATGATGTAATCAGTGGGTTTATTAACAACCCAACCACTGTGGGTAATCCAACATGCCAGATGCTCCAAGTTGATCTAGACTGTGAAGCACGGGGAGACTCACTAGAAGATCTAATGGAACAACAAATCCTGACTACCTCTATTCATAACAACAAATCCGTTGAGATCAAACCAGGGAAGTATCTGAACATCAATGCCAATTTAGATAAGCAACAACAACAAAAGCTTATTCAAGTCCTTTCTAAATACAAGCAAGCTTTTGCCTGGGAGTATTCTGACATGAAAGGTATTGATCCACAACTCTTCACACACCACATTTACATTAAGAAATATGCCCGACCTATCCGACAACCAAAGAGAAGATTGAATCCCCACCTCAGGCATATTGTTAAAGAAGAATTACAAAAGTTGTTGGTACTAGATTTTATATACCCTATCTCATATAGTCAGTGGGTCTCCCATTAGTCATCGTCTCGAAGAAAAATGGGAAATGGTGAATCTGCATCGACTACAGGGAACTTAACAAAGCCACTCAAAAGGACCACTTCCCCTTACCTTTCATTGATCAGGTCCTGGATACTTTGGCAGGGAAAAAATTCTTTTCTTTCCTAGATGGCTTTAGTGGCTACAATCAAATCTAGATTGCCCCAAAAGATCAAGATAAAACTACATTCACCTGCCCCTGGGGTACCTTTGCATACAGAGTATTTCCTTTTGGAGTTTGCAACTCTGTAGACACATTCCAAAGGGCCATCCTAAGAATATTCAATGATTTGATTAGTGAAGGGCTTGAAGTTTACATGGATGACTTACTTCTTATGGCGACGACTTCGATCAAGCACTAAAAAATCTGGAGAAGGTACTAGAACGATGCATTCCTACCAGGTTATGTTTAAGCCATGAAAAATTCCACATGATGATGATGGAAGGTGTGTGATCCAGGTGGATATTGGTGGCCACCCTCCTTTTCCAGCTGGCTCAAAACAACTTTCTAGCAATTTTGATAATTTACTATTTTTAGCAGTTTTTCGGGTCCTGAAATTCCAGAGTCGTTTTGAGGCCCTAAACGACATTTTTTGGGGTATGTTGCAATATGCAACTATTGTAGTCCTCGGATAGATATTTTTAATGGGATATCATACGCCTAAAATGGATATTGTATGCAAAAGTTATGACCCCGAGAAGTTGATGTACTGACTTACCCAAACAGGGCCCACATGACTTTTGGCGCTTCATCTCCTAGGGTTATGTTTTTGGATGTTTAGGGTTTTGAAACTCCTGTTTATTGTAAAAAGGTATTGAGAGCCTCATTTTAATAATCTTCTTGCGAATGAGTGCATCTGTCACATCTCTTCTCAGAGATAAGCTTCCACCATTCCAATAAGCTTGTTTTCTGCTGCATTTTACAGTTTCAGCTTATTTCCTTATTGAATAGAAAACCAGTTTTACTGTATCTCTGTTATTCTGTGTTAAGCATATGGTAATAATCCGTATTCATTTCGTTATGCTCATAAAATATGGATCAGTGGTATCAGAGTGGTCTGTTCCTTGTCATCTTAATGCATGTCCCCAACGAGGTCAGAGTACAAAGATTTGGGTCTCGAGCTTGTTTCTCTTGAGGAAAAAATCTCTCGCACACCCAAGCGACCTCTCATGGAAGGAGAAAAGAAATATGACAGGATAGGAGATCCTTTAAAATTGTTGATTGAGGAAGCCCTCATGCAACAAAGGAATGAGATGATGGATAATTTCATGCAAATATTTCAGTGACTACCAACAGGTGATGCATCTTCTTCGAGCGGAGGCACCACCTCCTTCAAGGTACAAATAAACTTCGATATTCCTACATTTGAAGGTCAGATAGATGTAGATGTTGTAGACAAGTGGTTGAATCTACTAGCAGGGTATTTCTCTATCCATAAATTTTTGAATAGAGAAAAGATTACTTTTTCACTCCTCAAAACCATTTCCCATGTCAAAGATTGGTGGGAAACTTTCTATGAGAAAAATGAAGGAGAGGAACCCTCATTATTTACAGTCATGGCCACCTGGGAATCCTTCGAGGATGCTATTAAGGAAAAATACTACCCTATCAGAAGTTATGACGACTTGTATACCAAATGTACCACACTGCAGCAAGAAAGAGACCAAGCATTGCCAGATTTCACAAATATCTTCCATACCTTGCACACCAATCTGGGTATCAAAGATTCGGAGAGACATATGGTGCTCAAGTATCACGGTGCTCTACATAGATACATCCAAACCAAAATGGAATTTCTGGACATCTCATCCTTGGGCATGGCCTATCGATATGCCGTCAAAATCGAGCAGGAGCTCAAAAAAAAGATGCGTCAATTTGGGCCGGGGAACCCCTCACAACAAAAGCCAGGAAAGGGCAGCCCTATCCCACAGAACAAAGGATAGAGAAAAGATGGACAGTATCAAGAAAACAAATCCAAGCCGCAAGCAAAGAAGGACACCGGAAGGACAAAGAAAGATACTAGGAAGTGGTGCGACTTCCATAAGAGCCCTTGGCATAACATTGTTGACTACCGCTCAAAGAAGATGTTGGTGGTTGAAGTGAAAGCCTCTAAATCAGATGCGGGTTCTGACTCTGAGTCAGAACCAGAAAGGGGAAGATGGATCATTGACGTGGAACCTAGTGCCACTGTTTCTACCACCAAGCTCCAACATGCTGAACCATACGAGATAGAAGAAGGAGAGCACCTCTTTCATTCATAGATGTGGGTAAAAGGCACCCCACTGCACTTCATCATTGATAGTGGTATCCAGAAGAAACTCATCTCAATAGAAGTCATCAAGTGGCTGGCCCTGTCGACAATGTCGTACCCACAACCCTACACCATTGGATGGCTCTACCAAGGAAGCGATCTTCGCATCAACCAATAGTGTTGACTGTTCTACGACATCAAGCCCTTCAAAGACGAGGTATTGTGTGATGTTGCTCCTCTTGAAGTTTTTGATGTTCTTTTTGGCCAACCTTATTTATGGAAACGTCATGCTATATATGACTCTAGGCCTCGTAGTGTTATTATTACTTTGAACAGGAAATTGTACAGGATACCCGAGGTTGTCCCACCTAGTGTTATTTCCTTGATCTCTACTAAGCAATGCAGGAAGGTCATCTCTCAAATGGGGAAGTTTTTCTTCTTTGTGATTCACTCTCAAAATGAGAGAAAAATCACAGCCACATCCAGGGTCTCTACAACCGACCTATCCACACAACATAAGCAAGTAGATAAGGTCATGGAAGAATACTTAGATATCTTCTCCTCACCTACAAGGGTACCTCTGCACTACCAGGTCAAGCACCCCATCGATCTGACCCCCAACACACCACTACCCAATGGGCCAATCTATCGCCTCTCTTTGTTAGAGAATGAGGAGATCAAGTGATAGATCCAATAATTGCTCCACAAGGGGAAGATCTGTCCTAGCTCATCACCTTGCGGGAGCCCAATCATGCTGGTACAGAAGAAAGATGGAACCTGGCGAATTTGCATTGATTATCGGGCTCTAAATAAAATCATAGTCAGAAACCAGTACCCGATTCCCCGAATCAAAGACCTCCTTGATCAACTCATGGGGGTCAAATACTTCAGTGAGATTGATCTGAAGTCTGGCTACCACCAGGTCCCGATAGAATAGACAGATGTATGGAAGACTACCTTCAAGTCAAAGGAAGGCCTTTTTGAATGGTTGGTCATGCCCTTTGGTATGACAAATTCTCCAACAACTTTCATCACGATGATGGACAATATCCTATGACCATTCACCAATGCATTTGCAGTGGTGTATCTTGATGACATTCTCATTTACAGTAAGACTTGGGCCAAACACTTGCAGCATATTCAACAAGTTTTGCACACCCTACGGCAACACAAGCTATATGCCAACTTGGAAAAATTCTCCTTCGGCATGGACAGGGTCCATTACCTAGGCTACATCAATGATCAACATGGCATACATGTGGATCCAGCCAAGATCCAAGTCATCCATGACTAGCCAGACCCAACCACACTCACTGAGCTTAGGATGTGACATCCCCAAAAATAAAATATTTTTTTTTATGTGATGGAAATTTATTTCCATTTTTGGAAAATTCAAATCTGGAAATGTTTTTCCATTTATGGCAATTTCAAATTTCAAATTTAATAATTGTATTTAATTATTGTTTTTTTTGGGTAGAGATCCATTTGGACTCAACTAACTATTTGACTATGACACTTGTATCACAACAAAATATTTATATTAATTGCAGGAGGAGAAATGGAACAACCTTGTTAAAATCAGTTGACCATGACTCCATGAGTGGGGAACATATTGGAACTGCCTCTAGGCTAATTATGAGAAGTGGAAAATCAGAGATTTGGCCACTGGCAGCCCCTGAAAATCATGGATTAAGAGAGCTGTGAAAATCCCCAAAGGAGGGAAAAAGACTCGGGCAAAAATTGATAAATAGCATATGCAAGGAGGCAAGACGTTGCCAAGTATGTTGGGGAAACGATTTTTGAGCTCTCTTGCTGTTATGAACACTACGGATTGAGTGTGAGGCAAGAGGATCCTACTGAAACATATTTGCCTTGCTGTTATGACACTATTGAGTAAGTGTGAGGCAAGAGGATAACTGTTGGAATTGAAGGACATTGCTGAGGAGGAGTTTCCAAGTTCGCCCTCATGGATTCATGGTCAGGATAGGGGGTGAATCGGTAAAGTGAATTTGGATACCTTGTTCTACGATTTGGAGGAATGTGGTTGTTCCCTTGGTCTTCCCATAGAATTGGATTAAAGATATGTTGATCTACTCCTCTCTATTTTTGAATGGCTATGTTTGATTGATGTCATATATCTGTTGAGTGATTATATCTAATTTGCAGTAATGTAAACTATTTGAATGATCATATCTATTACTTGTTAGGAATATATGTGAATGCAATCTGTATTTATATATATATTCATAATACGTTTGCTAGAATGTTCACATCTGACTGTTGAAATATATATATTTGTTACAGAAGATAAAATATTTTTTTGGATGTAATTTGTTTGTTGTCGCGAAGTTCGAAATTAGACATCCCAACCCTAGAATTGTCCCTCCTGTAAGTAAAACGCTAGGTGGAAGCACCTATATTTTTTTTTATATATGTAAATAGGAAAAGGGGGAGATTAACGTCAGTGGGGAAAATCCTTTCTATAGTCAAAGACCTAGAAAGCCAAATATAGATCCCACGAAACACTGGTATTTAATCACCAAACTCTTATGGAAATGAAATTTCATTTATGATGCATATATCTAGTATTGTTGGTGTCTAATACACTAATTAAAGAAGACTCTAAGTGATTATAATAGAAATTACTTTTTACAAAAAAAATTGTTGTCCTATTGTACCCTTTGGTAGATTATATGTGTATAAACTCATAAGTTTAGATTTTTGGAATTTTGTTGGGTAAGCGGATATTGAATCCTTCTACACCTATTGTTTCACAGAATGAAAGTAAGAATACCAGTACAAGGAAAAATCTTAGAATTATGAAAATTAATGTGAATTTCGGCATTTGGGACTTGTGGTTGCATCTACGCAAAGTTCCCTTGCTTTTCCAAACCCCGAAACCCGGAATCCTAAAATCCTGATGTGTTGGTCTCACATCCTCCCACTTTTCGCATTTTTAGAAGTTTTTGTGTGTTGTTGTTTGGTATTTGAAACCCTGAAACCCCGAACCTCGAAATCCCGAAATGTTAGTTCCACGTTCCTTTTCGCAATTTCAAGAATTATTTGTGTTTGATGTTTTGGATTTTGAAGGCGTGGGATTCCAAACCCTAAAATCCCAAAGTGTTGGGCATTTTTTTCACATTTCAGAAGCTTGTTTATGTTGATGTTTGGGTACTTGAACTCATGAAGTCCCGAACCCCGAAACCCCAAAATGCGGGTCTCACCTTTCCTTTTTCGGATTTCAGAAGTTTGCATATGTTGTTGTTTGGGTACTTGAACTCATGAAGTCCCGAATCCGAAATCCTGAAATGAGGCTCTCACCTTTCCTTTTTCGCATTTCAGAACTTTGTTTATGTTGATGTTGGACACTGGAACTCGCGATGTTCCGAACCCTGAAATCCCTAAATGCGGGTCTCCCCTTTCCTTTTTCACATTTAGGAAGTTCGTTTATGTTGAAGTTTGGGGCACTTGAACTCACGAAGTTCTGAACCCTGAAACCCCGAAGTGCTAGTCCAAAATTACCTTTGTTTCGCATTTCGGAGGTTTGTATCTATTGATGTTTGGCTTCTGTACTCGCGAAATCCCGAACTCTGAAATCCTGAAGTGCTGGTCACTTTTAGCGATTTCGGGAGTTGTTTTGTGTTGATGTTAGTTGTTGTATTCGCGAAATCCCAAACTCCAAAATCCCGAAATGCTACTCACTTTTCATGATTTTGGGAATTGTTGTGCATTGATGTTGGCTGTTGTACTCGTGAAATCCCGAACTCTAAAATCCCAACATGCTGGTCA
Source organism: Picea abies (assembly GCA_900067695.1). NCBI lineage: Eukaryota > Viridiplantae > Streptophyta > Pinopsida > Pinales > Pinaceae > Picea > Picea abies. The sequence continues at coordinate 2,868 of CBVK0100043085.1, read as the reverse complement.
CTTTTCACGATTTTGGGAGTTGTTGTGTGTTGATTGGAGAATCTTCCTCCTGATTAGAGGTATGGAAGTAACAAACATGTTTACAAGTCGCTCGTATAGTTAAATCTGTGCTGGTGTTATAGACATCATCAAATAAGAAAATATTGGTGATTTTTACAAGACTTTAAATAACATTGAAGGGAGGAGTATACACTTATTGTATCATCGAGTAGGAAGTTTTAAGTTACATAGTAAATACAATCAATGACATTAAGGTCTCTAACAAACTTTCAGACTCAAGCTTTATAATAGAAGACTTAATTGTTGGAATCTCGAAACTATGCAAGGATAATTGTACAAATGAATTTATTTTTCTTGTGACAGTTTTTGGGGTACATTACATATGGTATCAGAGCAAAAGTTACAGCACTGGGCCTAAACAGGGCCACATTAATTTCTTAGTATATATTTTGATTTATGAAAAACTAATAAATCTTGTGGATTACAAACAAAAAGGTTTTTTGTTTTGTGTTGAATAATGGCAGCTCAAGAAGGTGCAGAAATCAGGATGGAAGGGAATCTGCAGCAAGGACCTCTTGGATATCCAAGACAAAACAGTGATGGAAGTTCACCCACATAGGTGTTGGAAACAATGAGGAACCTTATTGTTGAACTACAGGTTTTCAAGGCCGACAATGAAAAATTGAAGAAGGCAGAACATGAATAGCAAGAGATAAATGAAGTCCTGATGCGTAGTATAGTAACCAAGAAAATCCCAAAAGATGTTAATCATGAGGAGGAGGTTAGCAAAAGGGCATCCAAGAATTCTGGTGTGAAAACAGAAAAAGAAGACAGTTCATTTGAAGGGACACCTTTAGCTGAAGATAAAACCATACCAGATAGAAAAAGAAAACAAACAGACCACCTGAAGGAGAATTTAAAAACATTAAACTAGCTACTTTTGATGGAGAATCCAGGACAGGAGAAGAAGTCGAGGCATGGTTGTTGGACATCAAAAAATACTTCCAAATCTACAACTATTCCAACAACATGAAGGTCAGAATGGCCATCTACAATATGAAGGGGAGGGCTAGCATTTGGTGGTAGGACCTGAAATTGGCCAAGGGCCTAAAAGAGAAGCAGTTGGAATGGTTTGACTTCAAGAAGTATTTCAAGAAAGAATACCTTTCTGAAAGCTATTATGAAAGGAAGACGAAAGAATTTTATGAATTATGACTTGGACAAATGATAATGGAGGACCTTCTAAATAAGTTTCTGGAACTATTAAGGTTTGTACCATACATTTGGGAGGACAAGGTAAAAATCCAACAATTCTTAAGCTATTTACCATAGACTTACCGAGACAGAACTGAGTTTGATATCCCCAAATCCTTGAGTGAGGCATTCAGGAAGGCACAAATGTGTTATGACCAATATAAATAGTCGGTAGAGTTTCCCAAGACATGGAAGGATAAGAAGCAATATGGAATGCACCAACGGAAGAAGGGATACCAACCAACTCCTTATCGAAATGCAGCAAAAAGTTTCCCAAGGAAGGATTTTCACTCCAATCATCCAAACACACAAGGTAGCGGTAAACCGGTAAACCTGGGAATGAAGAAGTTTGGGGACAACTCTTGTGAGCCATTAAAGTGTTGGGAGTGTGGAGAAAATCATCTAAGGAGGAACTGTCCATGTTTAATTGTAGCAAACAACACTGTTGTCCAGAATTTGTAGGAAGCCTCGACAGTGGGTGACATGGGAAAAAGTCTGCATTGGATAAATGCAGCCATAGATGGTCGACAAGCTGACCATCAGTCCTCGATGGTAGAAATTGAAGGTAAAATCCATGACACTTGAATTTCTGTTTTAATTAACACTGGAGCTACATTAAGTTATATTACTCCTGATGTAGTAGAGTTGAATAAACTTAAGAAACAAAAGCACGAAAAATCTTGGCTTGTACAACTGGCAATAGGTACTAAAATAAAAGTAGTTAACTTTGTTTATGATCTTGAGTTCAGCTTAGATGGTCAAAATATAAGGACCAATATGAACATCCTACCACTAGGGTCTTATGATATGATTATTGGGATGGATTGGTTGGAACAACACAAAGCAGTACTAGATTGTTATACAAAGATACTTAGCTATAAATATAATTTTGGCACTGTTAGAACAACCCAAGGCATACCAAAAACTCTATCAGTCAGACAAATTTCAGCGATGCAACTCAAGAAATGTATTAGAAAGGGATGTCAATTTTACACCATCCAAGTGATGAATCTATTAGAAAAAGAAGATAAGCCCAAGTTAGAAGACTTTGTCATCCTACGTGAATTTAGAGACATGTTTGTTGATGAGATACCATAATTACCTTCTAGGAGAGAAATAGATTTCTCCATAGACTTACTACCCGAATTATCCCCTATCTCAAAAGCACCCTATCGAATGAGTCTACCAGAACTGATAGAATTAAAAATACAATTATAGGAGTTATTGGACAAAGAGTATATCGGACCAAGTGTCTCGCCATGGGGTGCACCATTCCTTGGCTAGGTGTCGAGATTGTCAACAGGTTAAGGCCAAACACTAGCACCAGTTGACCTATTACAACCATTACTAGTACTAGAATGTAAATGGGAGACCATATCACTAGACTTTATAATAGGTTTTCCAAAAACTCAGAAACAGAATGATTCAATCATGGTTGTAATCGATAAACTTAGTAAGTCTGCACACTTTTTTCTTGTAAAGTATACTTTTAAAGCTATTAATATTGCTGAAATATTCATTAAATAAATTTTTAGACTGCGTGGTATTCCTAAAATGGTGATTTCAGATAGAGATGTAAAATTCACATCCGTTTTTTAGAAGGAATTGTTTGCA
>CBVK0100043084.1:15578-40520 GCA_900067695.1 Picea abies | reverse complement strand
GAGATCGGTCTCGGCATTCCTGCTGAACCGCTCTTCCGATCTCACCTTCCTTGAATTTGTTTTAATTGTGATGGTATTGGTCATTTTTCCAAAAAATTTCCTCATAAGAAAAAGATAAGTGATGAAGGCTACTCAAAAGGAAAACACACATATAAAGGAAAAAGAACTACAAAGAAAATTTTCAAGAAAATCTTATGCACCAAAGAAGACATCTCATCATCAGATGAAGATGAAGTCAGTGAAAGTGAGATAGGAAGAATTTTATTCATGGCAGTAAAATACTTTGACAAAGAAGACTCCAAAGAAGAATATGAAGAAGTTAAAGAATAATATGAAGAAGTCGGAGAATAAATTGAAGAAGTAGAAGTTGACTATCGAGAAGAATCAATGTGTGCCATAGAAGTTATCAGAAGAGAAAAGAAGAAAAACAAGAAACTACAAGTAGAAATAGACAAGAAAAAGGATACTCAATATCTAGAACAAATGATCACAAAATTGAAGGTTGAAATAAAACAATATAAAAGAATTGATGAAACACTCAAAGAAAATCTAGAATAAAAGGACAAGATCATTGGAAACTTGGAAGCAGAGATTTTCGCACTAAGAAAGGATATTCAAAAGAAAAATATGTAGAATAATTTAAAAGTTTTGGATGACATTATCAGTCATCAAAAATCTCATCTTGACAAGTGCGGACTTGGAGACAATCAAACAGAAAAGGGATCAAGCTCCAAAACAAGAGAGCAAGAAACATATTCAAAAAGTTATGCAAAAACAATCAACAGGGATAGGAAGATATATAAGGAAGATTGCAGGGACACTCCTCCACCAAGAAGATTCAGATTTTAGAATCAACAACAGACAGATAGGCCTCAAGAAGAAGAAGGATCCATAAGAGCACCTCCTTTCAGAAGATCTTCAACTCCCAAGTATCAAACTATATCTTTTGGTTTATGTTATGCATGTAATAATTTTGGACATAAAGTTGTGAATTGCAGAGCTGACAACAAGAAAAATAACAACTTTGAGAGTCATACACAAAGGGGTTATTCAAGAAGACCTAGTGAAACACAAAGATGAAGTTACAAATGTTTTGAATCTTTGAGCACTGAAGTGGAATGTTACAAATGTAACAATTTTGGACACATCTCCAAAGATTGCAGAATGGCAATCCTTCCTAAAGAACCTCAACAGAATAACAATAGTCACAAATATGAACCTAAGAAAATGACATGGATAAGAAAGCAAGATCAATATAGCAATGAAGAATGCACAGTTGCTCTAACAACTAAGCAGAAGAAATGTGGTTGGTATGTTGACAGTGGATGTTCAAAACATATGACAGGTGATAGAGAAAAGTTTTTTACATTATGAAAGGAAAGAGATGGATCAGTCTCCTTCGGAAATGATGATTCAGCCAAAATCAATGGAAAAGGCACAGTCTGAATTGGAAACAAGAATGAAAAGGAAAAAAATGTTCTACTAGTAGAAGATATGAAACATAATCTTCTAAGTGTGAATCAAATTTGTGACCAAGGTCATAAAGTTACTTTTGATTCACAAAAGTGTAATATAAGAAAATAAGGTTCAGGGAAATTGGTCGCTACAACTGCAAGAACTTCAAGCAACATATATGTGTTAAGTGAAATTGGAAATGAAAAGTGTTTTCTAGGAAAGGAAGATGAAAGTTGGCTATGGCACAGAAGAATGGAGCACATACATTTTTATAACCTTGTCAAAGTCAACAAAAGAGAAGTAGACATAGAAATGCCCCAGATCATGAAACCAACCAACACTTTACGCAAGCATTTTCAACAAGGAAAACAAACAAAGACCAGGTTTAAATCAAAGGAATATTCAATGAAAAGACCATTGGAAATTGTGCATATTGATCTAGTTGGACCAACTAAAACAAAGGGCTTAAAAGGTTATAAATAATTCATATTTATAGTTGATGATTATACAAGAATGACTATAGTTTTCTTTCTCAAGAATAAGTCAGAAGCATTTGAAAACTTCAAGATCTACAAGGAAATGGTTGAAAATTAAATGGATTCAAAAATCAAATGCTTTAGATCTGATAATGGAGGAGAGTTCACCTCAAAGGAATTTATGGACTATTGCAACAATCATGGAATAAAAATGCAGTTCTCTGTTGCTAGGACACCTCAACAGAATGTATTTGTTGAAATAAAGAACATGACAATACAGGAAATGGATCGAATAATGTTAATGGATTCAAAATTGAAAGATATTTTTTGGACACAGGAAGTGCATACAGTTGTTCACATTCAAAATAGAGTAATTCTCAGAAACAACACTGACAAAACTCCTTACGAACTATGGAAAGGAAGACCAACAAATGTAAAGCACTTTAGAGCTTTTGGAATCAAATGATATATCAAAAGAGAAGATGGCGGAATGGGAAATTTTAACTCTCGTGTGGACAAAAGAGTACTTGTTGGTTACTCAAGTACAAGGAAAGCATACAAGTGTTACAATCTAAGATTGAACAAAGTTGTGGAAAGCATCAACATAACAATTGATGAAATAGGCAGACCAGAATCAAAGGAAGAAAATGAATCAATGAAACAACCCTTAGAAGAAGAAGCAGAAGATGAAAAAGAAGTAGAATAGGAGGATGAAGAGAATCCGACAGAAGCAGAAGAGCAAGTTCGACAAGTGTCTCCAAAGACACCCAGTAAACGAGTACAGAATAATCATCCTTCAGATCAGATTATCGGAAAAAAAGATGCAGGAGTTGAGAATAGAAGAAGATTATGTTCACTAGAACAAAAACACCTAGCACTCTTATCTACAATTGAACCAAAATGTTTTGAAGAAGCTAGCAAGGATGAATCTTAGAATAAGGCCATGGATGAAGAATTGGATCAAATATAGAAAAATGATTCTTGGGAACTGGTTCCAAGACCAAAGAATAAGAATTTGATTGGCACAAAGTGGGTCTTTAGGAATAAATTGAATGAATATGGACAGTTTACAAGGAACAAATCTATATTGGTATGTAAAGGATATGCAGAGGTTGAAGGAATCGACTTTGAAGAGACATTTTCCCCAGTTTCCAGAATGGAAACAATCTATTTGATTTTAGATTATGCATGCTCCAAAAATATTAAAATGTGTCAAATGGACGTAAAATCATCTTTTTTGAATGGGGAACTTGAAGAAGAAGTCTACATTCAAAAAACAGAAGGATTTCAATTCTTAGAAAACGTAGATTATGTGTGCAAATTAAGGAAGGCCTTGTATGGTCTAAAAGAGGCTCCTAGAGTATGGTACTCTAGAATGGATAAGTATCGGCAATAGGTAGGGTTCAGAAAAGGAATTGAAAACAACAACCTCTACACCAAGGTAAGTCGACGTAATATTTTATTAATTGAAGTTTATGTTGATGATAATATTTTTGGTAGTGATGATGATAGGTTAAGCCAACAATTTGCAAAAGATATGTAGAATGAATTTGAAATGTTGTTACTTGGAGAACTATCCTTCTTTATGGGAATCCAGATACACCAAAGAAACCAAGGAATTTTTATTTCTCAAACCAAGTATATCAGAGAAATGATAAAAAGGTTTAGTATGGAAGATTGCAAACCAATTATCACTCCCATGCAAACCAGTTGCAAGTTGAGCAAATATGATGATTCGAAGTCTACAGATCAGAGGCAATACATGTCAATGATTGGAATCCTACTATATGTGACAACATTTAGACCAGATGTAATGTAGGCCGTTAGATAGGTGGCATGATTTCAAGCAACACCAAAGGAATCACATGTATTAGCAGTGAAGAGGATTTTCAGATATCTCAAAGGAGCATAAGATTTTGGATTATGGTATCCAAAAGGAAAGGATCTATCACTTATTTCCTACACATATGCAGATTGGGTAGGTTGTATTGATGACCGAAAAAGCACCAGTGGATCAAAATTCTACTTGGGTGAGTGTTTAGTATCATGGCTAAGCAAGAAACAATCATCAATATCCTTATCTACAACCGAGGTAGAGTACATTACAGCAACATCATGTTGTACACATGTTATTTGGATGAAACAAACTCTTACATATATACAGGTTGAGTATGATGAGCCCATTCCAATCTATTGTGATAATACAATAGCCATCATTATCTCAATGAATCTAGTTGTGCACTCCAATATGAAGCACATTCCAATAAAGTATCACTTTTTATAGGAATGGGTTGCAGAAAAGAACATCATAGTTGAGTATGTGGGCACAAAAGAACAAGTGGTAGACATCTTTACAAAACCACTTCCATGGGAAGCCTTTGAGTATCTTCACCAGAGACTCTGACTTATTTCTACTCCAAAATGAATGCTTTTGAATTCTTATCTTATATTTCTTATATGTGCATGAGGAAGCACCATAAGAAGAAAGTTTAGTCAAGGGGAGCAGCCCCATATGGAAAGATAATTTTTCCATTGATGGAAAAGGGGGGGAGATTTATCAAAACAAAGGAAAGAGGCATGATTCTAGGGGGAGAATATTTATCAGATGCATAGGATAGAGGCATGGTTCTAGGGGGAGCATGAGTGATATGATTTCAGTATTGCATCAGAGTGTTTCCATCAATGCCAAAGGGGGAGATTGTTGATTAAGGTTGGTTGTCATTGATGTCAACCCTTGAATAAATCCCTGTAGTACAAAGGTTGGGTAATGGACCCAATATTGTTTCATGTAAATATGACTCGTCATTGTCTTTTCATGGTTTGTAATAATTAGAAATGGATGAACTCCAAAGTGGTCCCCTTATGGTGAAAGCCCTCATGGGAAGACGCTTTGAGGATTGAGCTATCCTAGAAGTATGGTTAGAGAACCCATGCTTATTTGTGTAATAATGGGATGCAGTTTAGTGAATTTGTCATTGAAACTTTCCTATATGGATAGTGTTTTTCATGCCATTTCCGTTGGTATGTGGAACGTCACATAACTCCTCACGGTTAGAGAGTTATGGCCATGAGAAGTTGGAGAACCCAGGTTTAGGTAATGGACCCAAGTTTGTTTGATGGATAATGGTATGAGTTTTGATATATTTTTAGGTAATACTATTCTATATGGATGGTACATTTCATTCCATTTCTGGTGGTATGTGGAATGTCACATAACTCCTCACGGTTTGAGAGTTATGGCCTTACGAAGTTGGAGGACCCTCTTATGTCATCTAGAAGCCCCAAAAGGTCAAAGTAGTCAAAGTGGTTTAAGATATTTTAGAAGGTAAATAATAAAGTGAATTGATGAGTGTACTATAATTCAAAGTGAATACAAAATAAATTATTTAAATAATAAATTTAATGGAGAAATTAGAAGTGGGTTAACCCTAAAATAAGGAAAGTGGTCAAAGTGACCTAGAAGATGTTTTTAAGGAAGCTACTTGGAGAGTATAAATAAGAGGAAAGGATCTCTCATTTTTGACAAACTTGAGAATATTGAATACCTATAGGTTTCTGAGGTAACCAAAGGATATCTAAGCCAAATTTCTGATGGAAGGTGAAGAAAAGAAGGCCGGAATTCAAGGAAGGATAAATTATTTTGATGATGCTTTCTAAGGTATGTTATTTACAGGTCATCTTACCATTTTCACAATAATTGTTTTTCTAGAATGATTTAGACCGTGAAATTTCTATTCCATTGAGAAAACATATCCAAGTATATTTGGTAAAAAATTCAGCATGTGGGTCGTTGTATTTTTGGACTTACATTCCGTGGAAAATAAGGTTTGTGGCTAGTCTTGAAACTAGTAAAAAACAAGTGTTTCGGGTAGAAACATCATAACTTCTTCATAATAGATCCAAATTAAGTAATACAAAATGTGTTTGTTAGAGTACAATATTTATTATATTTTGTAATAGTTTTATATAGATTCAACAAATATTTCGTGCGGGGCACGCTCTACAAGGTCGCTCTCTAGAATAAGCCAGAATTCAGTAAAGTATGCCATTTTTTCTATAACTACTTTTCTGAGAGGTTCCAAGTGTGACACCTAGAGGAATTGCATAAAAAACATCGAAGAACATTGTATATCAGTTTCAAATATTTATTCATTACAGGTACAAAGTTATGATTATTTCAAGTTAGGGTTGTTGACTAATCCAAAACTTGTAATGTGAGACTAAAGAAAAGTTTGATGTAAATGCTAGTCTCTTGTTGTTTAAAGTTAAGGAAGGTTTGAATGTATGTGATCATATAAAATAGGTCTATTACAGAGTTATAAATAATATTTGGATGATGAAATTGATGAGGTATTTTGGTTGAGGTACAAGTTAGGTACATGGTTGGGACAAGTAGTTGGTGAGTTGGTGCATACATGAGGTGTATAGTTGATGATGTTGGTACATATTGATGAGTCATAGTTGATGAGTAGTTGACAGATGATTGGTACATACTTGGTACATGGTTGATTTCACTTTTTTATGGTACAGTTTGATTATAGATTATTTGGTACAGGTTGGTGCATGGTTGATGCACCTGTTTATGGTACAGGTTGGTGCATGGTTGATGCACTTGGTTATGGTACAGGTTGGTGCATGGTTGATGCACTTGTTTATGGTACATCTTTATTATAGGTTGAGGTATAGGTTGATGAATGGTTCAAGTTTATTGGTACAGGTTTACAATGGTATATCTCACAGTGATAGTGTGATAGTGGTTCCATCATTCTACTTCTACTTTAGGGCGGTTGGATGGGAAAAGTACAGGTGGTTGTAACCATCTTCTGGTTGTTACTGGAGAACATAGGGGGTTGTAGCCTCCTTCTAGTTATAACTAGAGAATTGGGGAGTTAGAGATTCGCTCAGGTTGTAGATTGAGAAACTAGGTGGTTGGAGCCTCCTTCCAGTTGCAGCTGGAAAACAAAGGAAGTTGGTGCTTCTAATGAATGTAATTCTTCAAGACATATAAGAAAAATCATTCTGTGGTTTTCTCCCGATTTGGGTTTCCACGTAAAACACTGGTGTACTGTGTATGTGTGTGATTTTTCATTTCTTATTGCTCATTATTGGCTAATAATTATACATTTATATAACACTTGGATTATTTGAAGAAAAAGGATTACAATTATGCTATTACTGATTCACCTCCCCTCTCAGTAATCCAACATACCATGTCCCAGAGATCGAAAGATTAGAAATAAAAAGAGATGAAGAAAATTCTACAAAGAAAAGGAAATATGTTAGATACAAAATGATTTGGAAAATAACTGAAAGAAAAGAAGGACATGTAAATAAGGAACATGTTCAAGAGATTACACTTTCAAGAACTGTAGTGAAAGATGAATCTATTCGACAACACATGTATTCCAATAGAGGATGAACACCTTCAATAACCACTCACATAACCAGATCAAATATCAACACACCAATGTTTTCACGTGGTAAAATCCCTATGGGCAAACATCCATGGCCTCGACCAATGTGGCCACTTGCAACAATTTATTAATGAAAAAGAAAATGATTACAGAGAGATTTTACAAGAGATTTTATCACAATTGATCATCAACAAATGACCCTCCATGCTCTTTAAATAGAGATCATGGACTAATAGTGTGTTAAGCCATGGATCAATGGACTTTAAGATCGAGGAGAGTATGAATCATCGGATCACTCTATGTCGGTAAAATAACTACAAATGCATACTAATGCATACTAAAGAAACAAAATAAGAAACACACTTTTACTTAATGACACATTAGACCAAGTAGTTCTTAACTAAATCCTAAGTGACTAAATATCCTAACATCCCCCCTTAAGAACAACTTGGGATATGATTGAAGGATTTGCAATTTTGACACAATAGGAGAAGGAAGTAGGCATTAGAGCCTATCCCCCTTTAATGACAACTTTCTGAACTCCTAACATAGATCGAAGTTTGGAAAATTTCGCTTTTGTAAGATACTTTGTGAAAATGTTTGCAACTTGATCTTCTATAGGTAAAAAGAGCACTTCAATAACTTGATCATGAATGAGATTTTTGATGAAGTGCATGTGTAGCTCGATGTGCTTGTTGTGTTGATGTTGAGCTGGGTCTTTGGCGAGCTTGATAGCACTCTGATTGTCACACCAAAGGCTAGTTGGATGCTACTACTCAAATCCAAACTCTGAAAGGATCTATCGAAGCCACAAGGCTTCCTGACTTGCATTTACCATTGCTCGATACTCTACTTCTACTGAAGAAAGTGGAATATCATGTTGTTTCTTACAGGCCCAAGTGACAGGTCCTAAACCAAGGCTGAAAACATAACCTGTAGTAGACTTTTGATCATCAGGGTCACCGGCCCAATGTGAATCAATGAAACCAACCAATAAAGGAGTCCCCCTTGAACTGTAATGTATCCCAAACTGAATTGTACCATGGACATAGAGAAGTATCCTTTTAGTTGTTTTCCAACGAATTTCATGGGGTGTTTCCATATACCGGGAAATAAGACCAACAACAAAGGAAAGATCAGGACAGGTATGAGTCAAGTATAAGAGGCTACCAACTAACTAACAGTACAAGGTGGCATCAAGTTCAGGAGAATTACAGGTGGCAGTAATCTTGACTTCAGACAGGAAGGGAGAAGGGGTTGGTTTACAATCATCCATGTGAAAGCAGCAAAGAAGATCACAAGAATACTTAGACTGGGAAAGAAAAATTCCTTCATTGGTTTGCAAAACTTGAAGGCCAAGAAAATAGTGCAAAAATCCTAGGTCTATCATTTTAAATTTATTCTTAAGGTTGGTTTTCACATGTTTTAAAAGTTTTGAGTCACTACTAGTAAGGATAAGGTCATCAACATAAAGGAAAAGGATTATGATATGGCCTCCTACTTTCTTGGTATACACATTAGGATCAAAATCACATCTAGAGAATCCAGTGTCAATAAGAAAGTTTTCCATTTTGGCATACCAAGCTCGAGGATATTTCCTAAGACCATAAAGAGATTTATTAAGGCAACATATAAGGCTAGAGTCATTCTGGACATAGCCAGGAGGTTGTTCCATGTAGATTTCTTCTTGAAAATGTCCATGCAAGAAGGAAGATTTAACATCCATATGATGGACCTCCCATTTATGTGAGGCAGCAAGGGAAAGAACAAGGTGAATGTAATTCATTTTGGCTACAGGGGAAACTGTTTCATTATAGTAAATTCTTTCAACTTGGAAAAATCCATTGGCAACTAACCCAGCCTTGTGTCTTTCAACACTTCCATGTACTGCATACTTAGTTCTATAGACCCATTTACATATGATAAGTTTTATTCCTTTTGGAAGAGGTACAAGATCCCAAGTATCATTTTTCATTAAAGAATGATACTCTTCATTCATTGTTGTATCTCAATATGGATTACCTGAAGCTTATGCAATTGTCTCTGGATAATGAGTCTCTGAAACTTGATCCAAAAGAGAAGAGGCTTGTTAGAATTGTGAATGTGTTCGAAGCTGATATGAAGGATCACCATCAAGACCACCATCTACTTCTTGTGTTGAACAGACCCATATAGGAAGCAGTGGAACTAGTGTTGGTTCAGGTTCAAAGGACTCATCTAGAGGAAGGTGAGCAGGCGGAGGTGGATTGTCATCCTCATTGTCATCATTTGAAGAAGAAACTAGAATAGGAACAAAAGAAGGCACAAACATGGAAGACGGCTCGCAGGAAAAAGAAGGCACAACTATCGAATTAGGCTTCCAGACCAAGAGAGTCTCATCAAATTTAACATCTCTTCTAATAATAATTTCATTACAATGTAGTTGAATAAGTCTACAACCTTTGACATCTTCAAAATAACCAAAAAATATACACTTCTCACTTTAGGCTGCAATGCTTTCCTTTTCTCATCGGGAATGTGAGCCCATGCTATAATCCAAATACACGGAAGTGACTTACATCTCGTTTAATTTTAGTCCAATCTTCTTCCAATGTTATATTTTTAAGAGCCTTTGTGGGAGTGCGATTGACTATGTAATTTGCACAGTTGATTTCTTCCACCCAATACTTTAGACTTAATCCCTTAGATTGGATCATACAATTAGCCATTTATTTTAATGTGCATTTCTTTCTCTCATTAACACCATTTTGTTGTGGTGTATATGGAACAATGTGTTGCATTTGGATGCCTTGTGTAGTGCAATAACTTGTAAAATTATTGTTCACATATTCGCCTCCATTATTTGTTCTTAAATTTTGAATTTGATGTCCAAATTTTTTTTCTACAAGGGCCTTGTAGGCCAAAAAATTGTCAAAAACGTTTCTCTTAAATATTAAGAAGTAAACCCAAGTATGTCTAGAAAACCCATCAATGAAAGTTAAGAAATACTAGCACCCAAAAAAGGAAGGAGAAGAAAGTGGACCACATAAATCACTGTGAACAAGATGCAAAGGGCCCGAGGCATGCCAAGATGCGCATTTGTCAAAATTGTCTCAATGATGTTTTTCGAGAACACAACTGACACAAACACCATTGTTGGAGAAATTTCTATTTTCGACAAACTAGTTCAATGGGAGTTAACTGACTAGTTCTATCTAGACATTCTATTTTTACCATCACTATTATGCATGCATGCATTCCTAAGGAAAGCTAATTGATTGATATCTTTTCTTAATTATGGAATGCTTTGCCCTATATATGAGTGTATTCCACTCATTCATTGTATCATATTGATTATGATCTATGTATCAATCATCGGCTCATTGGAGTAGTGTGAATATGTTTTCTCATTCTTCCATATCGAATCTCTCTTCTTTTCTTGATAATCTTTGTTTGTACTTTCTTTAGCTAGATCTCTTGTGCAGGTTTCCATGAAACACTGACATGGTATCAAAGCTATGTTGCTTGGAGCAAGCCAGACAAGCCAAAGAATAAGGAAAATTAGAGTGTCGACGAGCTAAATCTGTGGTCATAAATTTCAGTAGTTATTCCTTCCAAACTATTATGTTTTTGAGGAAACTGCTTGCAATGAAAGTAAATTGGCCCATTTTTGAAGTGGGTTTTTAATCGTTTGTCGAGATTCTTCACCGTTTTCTCAGAAAGTGAGCCGCAAGATAGCCTCCTGAAACTGATACGAATCTGTGGCTATACCTTTCCACATTCATTGCTCCCAAAATATTACGTTTTGGAGGAAACGACCTGCATAGAAATTAAATCAAACCATTTTGGAAGTGGATTTTCAACCATTAGGTGATATTCCTCACAGTTTTCTCAGAAACTAGGTCGCAATATCATCTCCTGAAACTGATACGAATTCTTAATTTCTTAATTTTTCACTTGCAGATTGAGAGTAATTTTTTAGGGGTTCTTCGAAACGGTGGGAGAGATGGATATGAAAACTATTACATAGTCAAACTTGGTGGTAATCCTCACACCATACAATTATTTTGATTGGAAGCTCAAGAATACATTCCAACTCAAAAGAAAAGGACTATATAATTTGACGATGGCGACAGAAATAGAACCTACATCAACGATTGAGAAGATGAGATGGGAGAACCATAAGGATGAGGCCACGGGACTACTTCTTGAGTTAATACCCACTGATTTGTGGTTTCATGTTGCCACATGCAAGACTCCAATCGAGATCTGGACCACCTTGGAAGGACTCTTTGGAAAGCAAGATGAAATGTGAGGCCATATGCTTGAGGTAGAGTTCAATACCTTAGACCCTAAACATTTTGATAATATACAAGATTTCTTTGCTAAATTTAAATATTTGCTATTGAGCTTGGGAGAATGTGGTATTGACAAGTCTACACAAGAGAAACAACTTATTCTAACTATCTTGGCCAAGCTAGGACCATAATACACTATATATGTTTCCAATTTCCATTCTGGCAGATGTTTTTTTGGAACAAATTGGAAAATGCCTACGTTGGCTTAGTTCATTGAGTCTCTTACACAACTCATACAGATGGGCCTCATGAAATATCCCAAAGCACATGCACTCACCATGAAGGATGGAAAAGGGTCATTCAAGTAGAATAAAAAGGAGGGATATTTCAAATCCTTTAATGATTCTTCAGGTTCCAAAGACTCTTCAGATTCCAAGTAGAAGAAGAAGGGAAAGCAGTGCAATTACTGAAATAAACTAAATCATGAAGAATCCACATGCATGGAGAAATAGATCTATCTTATGGCACATTCACTTTAGCAGAACAACCTTGGAAACTTCATTCCAAAGGGAGTCAAGAAGCAGAAAGAAGAAGATCCTGCTCCTAAGAAAGGTAATCATCATTCTCTTGTTGCAATTAATTCCGCATCTGATTCATGGATTATAGATTCTGGTGTGACCCATCATATGGAAGCGAAAGAGGAAGTTTTCTCTTCCTTAAGTCCATGCTCAATACCCCCTATTCTCATGGGGGATGATACTCCAGTAGCAGTAGAAGGAGAAGGGAGAGTGAAACTCCACAATGGTAGTTTTGAGAATGTTTTTCATGATCCAAATCTTTCTATGAATCTTCTCTCAGTTTATCAGATCAATCAGAAAGGTAAAAATATTGAATTTACATCAGATTTAGTTTCAGTAATTGAAATGCATGACAATTCCATTATTGCAATTGGTGAGGTGGATCACAAGTCAAGGTTGTATAAATTCACTAAGTTTTCTGACAATGACTCCTCTATTCTACTTACACGTAATGAGATTACTTTGCATGAACCTCCACTGAAACATTCATATACTCTTGTTCTTCCATCAGTTTCAGACATCAGAGATGATTCCATACATGGAAATAAGAAGGTAGTACATACAGATAAGAAGCCAGCGTGGAAGGTTCAACAGATTCCCAAGAAGGCACATACCACACTTCAGGCAGTAGGCAACCTTGTAGGGAATCCATTGGATTCGAGGAGGACTCGATCTCAACATGAGGAGCCTTCTCACATATTTTCATCTTCAGAACCTGTGATGCCCATGCATTGCTATATGGTTCAATATACTAATCCACAGAACTACAATAGGGTTGTGGGAAATCCATTATGGAAAGCAGCCATTCAGAAGGAGTATGACTCACTCCTATAGAACCAGACTTCGAATCTGGTTCCACATCCACCAGAAAGGAATATTTTCAGGTGTAGGTGGGTCCACATGATCAAGAAGTACAAGGCTCGACATGTTGCCAAAGGACTTCATCAGATCCATAAATATTTATACATCTTCACAAATACTTTCAATGATCAAAAGTTTCAGACTTTGTAGGATCGTCTTGCAGTGAAGAACACAGTTGCTTAGCAGCTATCATTTTATTTTTTTGATACATTATCTTTTAAGGGGGGGTTTTGTTTCCACATGGTTTTCCCTCTTTCCTCAATTTTATTCAGTGTTCATTAGTTGCATTTTACATGAGTACCTAAAATGGTCTAGTAGCCAGGACTCATTTTTTACTCCATAGTGATGTTCAGGGGGGTGTTGGAGAAATTTCTATTTTTGACACACTAGTTCAGTGGGAGTTCACTGAGTAGTTCTATTTAGACTTTCTATTTTTACCATCACTATTATGCATGCATGCATTCCTAAGGAAAGCTAACTGCTTGATTGCTTTTATTAATTATGGAATTCTTTGCCCTATATATGAGTGTATTCCACTCATTCATTGTATCACATTGATCATGATCTATGTATCAATCATTATTCCATATTGGAGTAGTGTGAATATATTTTCTCATTCTTCCATATTGAATCTCACTTGTTTTCTTGATAAGCTTTGTTTGTACTTTCTTTAGATAGATCTCCTATGCAGGTTTCCATGAAACACTGACAACCATCTCTTCATGAAACAAGAGGAAGACTAGTCACCATCTGTTGATTACATAGTTGTTGCAATGAGTGATAGTTTAGATAACCAAACCGCTCATGCCAAAGTTTGCTCAAGTCATCGCTATGAGAAACAAAAACTAATGAAAAAGGTGATGACCCAAAGTTGTCAAACTTGTACAACTTGGTAATATCATCAACAATTCCAGTTGCAAGAACATGCTTAGGATATTTTAGATCCTTGATTACAGCTTGGTGAGGTGAAAACTCTATGGTTTTACCTTCACCTGAATGAGTGATTTGATAGACTGATAGAAGGTTACAAGAAAGAATTGAAACACATAATACATCATTGAAATGACCATTAGCTACTTGAAATGTTCTAGATCCTACAACACTAAGAGATATATCATAACCAACAAATATTTTCTTGGCATTACATTCATTTAGAGAAGAAAATGTGTCTTTATCCTTAGCCATATGATAAGATGCTCCAGAATCAATAAGCCACTCATCAGAAGAAGAAGTAGAAGTTGTATTGAAGGAAAAACCAGAAGAGAAAAGTGCATTTCCATGAGAAGAAGAAGAATAAGTAGAATCAATACTGATGTTGTGATTCTTCATTGCTTCTTCTAAAGATGTCATCTTCTTGAAACATTTGAACTCATCATGACCATCTTTATCACAAAAGTTGTAATGTCTGTCAGTCTTCTTATTTTTATATTTTTCTCCCTTGTCACCATTAGGGGCCGAAGTTGTCTGAGAAGGTTTGGGACCATTATGTTTCTTTTTGTTGTAGCGAGTATGTTGCTTCTTGGGATACTTGGGTTTATCTTTCTCCTGGGCAACTAAGGCTTTGTTGGAGGTACCTGCAGTGCTAATCACTCCAAGTTGTACAAGCTTATCTTCCTCTCTAATTAAAGAAGCACAAAAGGACTCAAGAGTGGGTTTTTGATAAGCTTTCCCTAGAGCCTCTCTCATGGCATAAAAGGTAGATACAAACACAGAATATGCACTACCTAGCTTAGAAAGAATAAGATAGATGCAATACTCTTCCTCCATTTTTATCTCACATTCTTCACATAAAATGCTGATTGTTTTAAACTTAGATAGATAATCTTCTAGGAAATAAAAATCACTTGGACTCAAGGTCAGTACTTGATTTTCTAACTGTTGTGCTCGAATAATATTGAGTTTACCAAACACAGATTCAATATTTTCCCAAGCTTCTTTGGGGTCATCGATTTCTTTAAGGTGGAACCTTAAATCATGAGAGTTGGACATTATGATTAGTCCACATGATTCATCACTACTATTAGCCCATTTGGCTTTCTTATAATCATCATTGGGTGCTTTTTCCTTTCCCAAGGTAATCTAGTACAAGCCTTTACTTCTTAATAAATCTTCCATATGAGATTTCCATTGGAAGTAGTTGGTGCTGGTAAGAAAGACATTACTTGTAGAAGCCATACTAAATATGTAGATAATGTGGATTTAAAAACTGAAACTGATGATTTGGATGGAAAGAGATCGAACAGTTATGCGGTTTTAAAAAAAATGACACTAAAAATGGACTTTGGATATGAGACTTGTGCTCTTTTAAAAAAAAGCATAAACGATAACCAAATGACCATGTGATAGTGTAAGTTGCTTTATGAAGTGACCCACTTTTATAAAGAGAAGTGGGGATCACTTTTACAATGAAGTTACTTTATAACAAAAAACTTGCATGAAAAATAAATAATTCTAAAATAAAATATTAAAGATACTTATAGTGATTCACTTTTATACTTGAAGTGAAATACACTTTACAATTTTAGCATGAACTTTTTTAAAAAAAGTAACAAAAGGGAAACTTGAACTAAAGATCTCTTACTTAATAAGGCAACTTTTAACCAAATGGTCTAGAAAAATATATTGCAATGTTTAGAAGGAGGATTGAGGGTGTTGTTGTTTTTGTTGCTGTGGAAGATGGCCTTGGAGAGCGTGCTAAAAAAAAACTATTTTCACACAAGAAAAAAAAAATTCTTCTCGATCCCAACAAGGGTTAGATCTCGGTTAGCTTACCCAGAAGATACACATTTTCCTATCTATTTCTAATTTGTCAAGGTCTCATAGGGCATGGGGAAAAGATCATATGCAAATCTAAAAGAGTAGAAACCTAGAAATAAATAAAACAAAACCAAAATAAAACCAAAATACTACTCTACAAAAATTTAAAAACTGTGTATTCAAGTTTTATACCTTAGGATCTGACTGTAATGGTCGTATCTTGGGAAAATAGAAACCTTTTCTAGTGAAACGATAAGTTTTCCTGAATGAAATGAGTGCCTTGGACGCAATGGAACAATCCTCTCATCCCATAAATGTATGAAAATGATAGAAAATGGAGATGAGGAAACTCGTCTTCATGATCATGATCTACAACAGGAGCGAGTCTTCAAACAGGCTCTGATACCATGTTTGACAACACAGTTATTACAACAGAGGAAAAACACCTTCAGTAAACACTCACATAAGAATATCAAAGATCAAAACACCAATGTTTTCAAGTGGTAAAACCCCTACAGGGAAACATCCATGGCCCCAGCCAACGTGGCCACTTGGAGTAGTTTATTAATGCAAAAGAAAAAGATTACATAGATATTTTACAAGAGAGTTTCTCACAATCGATCATTGGAAAATGACCCTCCATGCTCTTTAAATAGAGATCATGGACCAATCGGGTGTTAAGCCACAGATCAATGGTCGTCAAGATTGAGGAGAGTATGAATTGTCAGATCACTCTATGTCAGGGACATATCGTGACCATTGGATTTCCTAACTACAAATGCATGCTAATGCATACTAAAGAAACACACTTTTACCTAATGACACATTAGACCAAGTAGTTCTTAACTAACTCCTAAGTGTTTAAATATACTAACAAAATCCAAAAATAGAAAGAATGAAGTTAGAGCTAAGAGAGATGGTGAATCTTGTTGGCACAGGGGTAGAACCAGGGTTCAATGCTACAAGAGCACACCAACAAAACCCTAACTATCAACCCTTTCGACAAAACCTGCAAAGCAGATGAGGTCTCACCTGAGGTAGAGGTAGGGGTGGTTGCAGGAATCAAGTGTCTACAACCTTAGATGGGACATGGATCTGTGATTATATCTCTTATAGAGCACTTGCAACAATGATTTATCAATATTCAACCCTTATTATACTTTGCAGATAGCACAAAGCATCGCAACATTCACTTAGATCTGAAGTAACTTACTACTTAGCAATAGTAAAATAGATCAGATCCAGTAGATCAACACTAAGGATATTCATACATGTCAGATCTACATTCACATACATCTAATAAGAACAAAGCATAAATAGATTTATCTAAATATATCAAACACTTAGAAAATATTCACATCAATGCATCAGAACAAGGCACAAATCAAACAACACAACATTTACATGGTTCACCCCCACCTCGAGGCTACATCCACCAACTCTTATTCTTTATTATCATCGGCCAAGCAGTTACAAGAACAGAGACACCAAACCCTAATGCGCATAGGACAAAATATATGCGCAGCTCACTAGATCCTTCTTCCTTGCATTATAGCACAAAGCCTTCTACAACTTCTTACAGTAACTTGCACTCAGCTTCTACAAGTCTCATATAGGCACTAAGCTCTTTCAGCTCTTACTTGCACTTAGCATACATCACATAGACATACTATTTGAATCCCTTCCCTACATTTCCTATCATTCTATTTATACATTCAAAAGTGGGCCTAAGCATGGGTAACCCCACAAGCAACATCCCTTTCCCATTACATATTCCCAAAACCCAAAAAGGGACCCAAAAGTGGGTCGATATTATGCAATCTCTGCTTTGTCTAGAGCTCGATCTTCGACATGCTATTGAAGTCCCAAAAATGGTCAAATATGAACAAGTATTCCCAAAACTTGGTCAAAAGCCAACATGCCCCTAACACTCACCTGTGACTCGTCCTGAGTCACTCTGGTCTGGGCAATTCTGCCTCAAACACCTCAAGCTTGGCTCGACTTGCTTCGACCTATTATATTGCTACTGCCTCTTTCTCAGTGAAATCCTAGATGAGTGCGTCATTGACTGGTCCTTCTAGGCATTGTTCTGATGCGATGACTACCTGTTCTAGCTCGACTCCCTAGCTTTCAGCTTCGGTGAATAGTTGACATGCCTTCTCTTGCACTGGTTGAAGTCGTTGAGAGACTTCCATCACTTTACTCTAAATCATGTGGATTTGTTGTTGGGTCATGCATTTATCTGGAAACCTCTTCATTCTTTCAACTAGTTATAAGGCCTTCAATTGTGCCTATAACATATCTACGTGTTGCTTTTATTCTTGGAGTTGTGACTCCAATGCTTGTAACTTTGGATTCTCTTTGAGGTTCTCATAATTCTAAGTTATCCTAGAGCTCAGCTTCTTGCATTCCAAATCAGGGGCTTTCATTCTGCTAACTACACTATGAGAAGTTGCCTTTCTTAGGTCTCTAATTTCTTGAGGAGTCTCGTGCACAGTGCAAAGTTCCCGGTCTACGATGTGTTGGTGAAGTTGTTGGATCACTTCTTCAATCTATGTCACCTGCTATGGAATTTGTTCTTCAGTTTTCATTTCTATGATGGTCACAGAGGAAAGTGCTCTGTTGACCTGTTCCTTTACTTCTAGCTTCTCCGTGATCAATTGGTCCTTGCTTTTCTATAGATCTACTTTATCTTTGTCCCACTGTGCTTGAAGAGAAAGTTTTTCTTTTTCGACAGCATTGCGCTGCTTGACAAGTACTCCCTATATTTGTGTCAAAGCTTGTATGGCTTGCGCTATCTCTTCCTAAGCTTGTTGAAGGAGAGCTTCAACTTTATCAGTGATCTTGTGTGATTGGGTTGACTCATCTCCTATTTCTACTGTTCGTGCTATCAGAGGTGTAGTGGAGACTACGCGGCTAGGCTAGAGTGCCTGCTGCACTCCTTGGAGTTCAATCTCGATGAGATTATACATCTTCTCCTATTTCACCTCCTGCTTCTTTAATACCTCATGTGAAGCATCATTCACAGATGCAATGATGAAATTAAAATCATCCAATGTGAGGGTAGTATGCATCTTGGTTACAAGGGTTCTAGGTTTCTTCTGGGAGGAAGATTTCAGAGGTGAAACCTCCCTTTTCTTCGACAAGTCCTCTTCGTCCCTAGGCAGTGGTACTTATCCTTTATTTTGTTCAATTTCTATGCCTTCTATCCCTTCACCATCATCCCCTTCATCTGGTGAAATGGATGCAGTCCTCACAGATATGTTGTCTATATCCTAAACTTCTGTAGGCTTCTTCATCTTACTAGATCTGGGTGTATCCTGTGCAGCTTCTGAGCTGTCTACATCGGAAAACTCTGTAGGGTTGGCTGGAACAAGGAGGTCCTCCATCCATTCCTTAGTGATCTCTTCGATGTCTTCCTTAGTCAACTTGTAATATTACTGCAATTGTTTCTTGTGCTCATAAGCATGCAATTTTATATAAAAGAAGTGGTGGTCAATGCTAAAATTCATTAAGGGCCGAAACCTATGGAGGGTATTTGGGGTCATCCAGGGCTCAGACTGGATGGCTTGTTTCAACTAGTTGTAGTAATTATGGAAGATGACATTGGATTTCCACTGCTTGTTCATATCATTAGAGTACCACAAGGTACTGAACTTCACAGCCAAAGGTTCAAAGGGATGAATTTCGGGGAAGGTAGAACCTTTTTCCATTTCTCATACAATGAATGTGATCAATATGAGTATCCAGCTAAAGTGGAACTCATGCCCTTGGTATTGCACTTCTATGCAATCAAGATCTAGCTGGTTTACAAGGTACTACACCCAATTCATTTGTAGTCCCTCCGCACACTTTCCTGTGAGGTCAACTATGAATCAAATCACTTGGGTGGGCCAGTTCTTGCGAACTATCCTGCCTGCGATCAGCTGACATGTGAGGTGCACTATGTCATTCTGGATAGAGGTTACCTTTTAACCTCATGTTCCTTTCTCGACATCTCCATACGTTTCTCTGATTCTCTGCGCTAATTCTCGGTATGAGGTCTTTCCAGGGTAAACATCATGTGGGTCAGGGCTCTGCATGCTCAACCTTGTGATCTGATTGATCAACGTCAGATCCACAGTGATGCAATGGTTCAACCATAAGTAACCTCTGTGGTAGGAGGATAACAAAAATTTCATGCATGCATTTACTTCCTAGTGTTTGTCGACGTGCAATATATTCATTACATTAAGAAGTGTGGATTGCGTAAGGTTCTGGGTCCATTGTTGTGGGATAATATTTGAATTCTTGCCTTTATTCCTGGTCAAATACTTGTGTGGGGCGAGCATGTTGTAAGCCTTCCTGTTGCCAAGGTTGAAGTCACTAAACTTCAATGTTGCGAGCTTATTCTGGTCAGTGTGAACTACACGTATCCCTTTCGGGAGGTATGTTGTGACCAAAGCATAGTCAAAATATCTAGGCACACTGTCCCAGTTGATGGCGTCGCTTAAAGGTGGTAGGTAGGCAGGTAGAATGCTCAGAATCAACTTGGCATTCACAATATTGTCTCTATGCTTCATTCTTGCCTCTGTCATGATTCTGGAAGTTCCTGCTCCATGAGAAGTCGATGGAGAAGCTTGGAATCCTCCTGTTGATGATGCTTGCATGCCTGTAGACATCCTTATTTCCAACATGGCTTTCTCAATCCTGATATCAGCGAGTACTTTCTTCGCAGATTCTTCAAGTGCGCTCAGCTATTAGGACATATGTGCTCAGGATAAATGGTCTGGTGATGAGACATCAATTCTTTTCGATCCATTCAGAGTGGCAGTCGAACAAATATATCAGCCTCTAACGACTATATTGCTTCTCCATGGCAAAGTGCCCTATGTCGTTGTTATGATATCCCAACAAAGCTCCAATTCTACAAAGTTTCTTTCTGCGAGGTACCCTTTGGAACCTATTGTAACTTTTCAATCTTAGCCTTCTTCTTACTCAACATTCTATCCATCTTCCCTGTGAGCTTCATCTTGGTGGTTCTTTTCCCATTCTGATTCTTGTTTTCCTTGGACATAGTCACTTCGCGCTGTTGAGATTCTTTCCTAGGATTCAGGTGTGTCACTTCTTCTTTATCTGGGGTAGACTTTCGTATGTCTTCCGATGTTCCTGTAGCTTTGACATCTGGGCTTCTATTGTCAGGTAGATTCAATATGTTCTCCCTTTCTTCAATCAAATGCGCAATCCTTCTAGTCATGAAATATTTTAACTCTTGTCTCTTTTGTTCTAAAACCTCTTCTTCTTCCTTCTTTCTAGCTTGATCTCTATCAATCCAAGATTTTCCTAGTAACATGGTAAATAGGGTGTTGTCTTCAATGAATTCAATAATTTCAAAGTCTTCCTTTGTCGAAGTTCAATTGACTGTCATAGGTATCTGAGTGAGCTTTCCACATAACATCATCAATTTTTCTTTGAATAGTCCTATTCCTCTTAATGAAGGGATCATAGCACGTTTCCCTATAGCTTCCCAAGTTCTTTCTGGAATAATGTTCACTTGTGTCTCTTCATCAAGGATAGAGTCAATGCCAAAGTCTCCTATTATTGCTTTAATGCATTGTTTTTCTTTGAAAATATATGATAGCCTAACATATCGATGGTCATTCAGGGTCTCTTTCGTTTTCATTAATACCTTCTCTAATTCTTGTTTGGGTTATGCCTCTTTCAGATCTGCCTTAGGGTTTTCTTGATTCAGATTCATTTCTTCTAGCCTAGCGATCATTCTATGGAAATCCAATACTTCATGGTCCATAGATTTACAACAAAGACAACTAGATCTTCCACCAGGGAATTCCTTAGCTAGATGGCCTGGTTTTTTGCAACTGTAACATAGGGTTAGTCCTCTCTTTATTTTAAAAGATCCCCAGCCTCTTCTTTACTATGCACTAAGATCCAGC
Organism: Picea abies; assembly: GCA_900067695.1. Taxonomy (NCBI): domain Eukaryota; kingdom Viridiplantae; phylum Streptophyta; class Pinopsida; order Pinales; family Pinaceae; genus Picea; species Picea abies. Next base: position 18,769 of record CBVK0100043084.1, on the reverse strand, counting down.
CTCTTCTTTCTAGGATCCTGCATCCACTTGTTAGTCCAAACATTCTTTCTATGCATAGTTATAACATATCTATCATTATTCTTATCAAATCTATTCATATCAAACTTTCTTTCATCTATTAGTGCCCTAGTTTTTAAGCTAGGATAGAATCTATCAAACATACCTAGATCCATGCTCTAGAAACAAACATTTCCACTTATCTTACTTCTACAGAGAACAAATCTTCCAAATCTAAGAACTTTTAACTATTCTTACCTTCATCACAACACTGAGCCTACATATCTTACCTCTTTTATGCAGATTTGACCTCTTTTCTTTAGAAACTTCCACTTTTAGCTTTCTTAGAGAACAAAGCATTCAGGTCTTGCTTCTTTTCTTTAGATCTGACCTTCTTTCTTTAGCACAGAGATTTTCAGATCAAGTGGAATACTGCACACTAGGGCACAGATCCATGCACATAGCTTCCACATTTTCAGGATGAATATTTTCACAAAGCTTATTCTTCCTTAGTTCCCAACAATCATAGTTTCAAGTCCCAGCAATGGAACCATTTGTTGGCACACAGGAAGATCCAGGGTTCAATGCTACAAGAGTGCACCAAAAAAACCCTAACTACCGACCCTTTCGGAAACACCTGTGAAGCAGATGAAATCTCACCCGAGGTAGAGGTAGGGGTGGTTGTAGGAATCAAGTGTCTACAAACTTAGCTGGGACATGGATCTATGATTATATTGCTTACAAAGAACTTAACATCGATCATTTATCAATATTCAAACCTTATTATACTTCGCAGATAGCACAGAGAATCACAACATTCACTTAGATATGAAGTATCTTAGTACTTAGAAACAGTAAAACAGATCAGATCTAGTATATCATCACTAAGCAACTTCATACATGTCATATCTACATTCACATACATCTAAGAAGCATAAATCATAAATAGATTTATCTAAATATATCAAAGCACTTAGAAAATAATCACATCAATGCATCATAAAAAGGCACAAAGCAGACAACAAAGGATTTATGTGGTTCACCCCCACCCTGGGTCTATGTCCACCAAATATTCTTCTTTATTATCGTCGGCCAAGCAGTTACAAGTACAGATCCACCAAACCCTAATGCGCACAGGACATAAGATCTGCGCAACTCGCTAGATCCCTATTCCTTGCGTTATAGCACAAAGACTTCTACAACTTCTTACAGTAACTTGCACTCAGCTTCTTCAAGTCTCATATAGGCATTAAGCTCTTTCAGATCTTACTTGAACTTAGCATACATCAGATAGACATACTATTCGACTCCCTTCCCTACATTACCTACCCTTCTATTTATACATACAAAAGTGGGCCTAAGCGTGGGTAACCCCATGGGCCAACATCCCTTTCCCATTACATATTCCCAAAACGCAAAAAGGGACCCAAAAGTGGGCTGAGATTATTCAATTTCCTCTTCATCTGGCACTCCATCTTCGACAGGCTGTCGAAGTCCCAAAAATGGTCAAATATGACCAAGTATTCCCAAAACTTGGTCAAGGGCCAAAAAATCTACTAATGAAGATGATGATAAATACACTTTTGAGCTGGAATTGTTCTGAGTCATATATCTTAGAAACTCCTAGATAATATGAATAATAGACAAGGGGATTCTATGTGGTATGTCAGACAGACCAGAGAACCATCCTTGGAGCAACTTGCAGAATTTGAGTAGACAGATTTAGTGCATTCAGTTAGCATAAGTATAATATGATAGATTAATCAGTTGTATTAATACTTCATGATAGTACAATGACATATGAGTCAAAATTAGGGACAATTGTGTAGAAGAGTCTTGAATAGTATGGACATATATGGATGTGAAATCAACTTTTTTGAACGGGAAACTTGAAGAAGAAGTCTACATTGAACAACTAGTTCCTAGAGCATGGTACTCTAGACTAGATAAATATCTACAGTAGGAAGGGTTCAGAAAAGGAAGTGTAGACAACAACCTCTACATCAAGGTCACTCAATATATTATTTTATTAATTGAAGTTTAAGTTGATGATATTATTTTTAGAAGTATTAATGATAGGTTAAGCCAGGAATTTGCAAAGGACATGTAGAATGAATTTGAAATTTCATTACTTGGAGAAGTTTCCTTCTTTTTGGGTCTTCAAATATGTCAAAGAAAACAAGGAATTTTTATTTCTCCAACTAAGTATATAAGAGAAATGCTAAAGAGGTTCGGAATGGAATACTACAAACCAATTATCACTCCTATGTAAACCAATTGCAAGTTGAGAAAATATGATGATCCAAAGTCTACAAAACAGAGGCAATACAGGTCAATCATTGGTAGATTACTATATGTGATAACATCCAGACCAAATGTAATGCAAGAAGTTGGACAGGTGGCACGATTTCAAGAAGCACCAAAAGAATCACATGTATTAGCAGTGAAGAGGATTTTCAGATATCTTAAAGGAACAAAAGATTTTGGATTATGGTATCCAAAAGGAAAGGATCTATCACTTATTTCCTAATGGTATCCAAAAGGAAAGGATCTATCACTTATTTCCTATAAAGATGCACATTGGGTAGGTTGCATTGATGACTGATGGAGCACCAGTGGAACAGTGTTCTACGTGGGTGAGTGTTTAGTATCATGGATAAGCAAGAAACAATCATCAATATCCTTATCTACAACTGAAGCAGAGTATATTTCAACAACAACATGTTGTACATAGGTTCTATGGATGAAACAAACTCTAACAAATATACAGGTTCAATATGATGAGCCCATTCGAATCTATTGTGATAATACAAGCACCATCAATATCTCAAAGAACCCAATGATGCAATCCAATATGAAGCACATTCCAATAAAGTATCACTTTCTACGGGAATAGGTTGTAGAGAAGAACATCAGAGTTGATTATGTGGTCACAAAAGAATGAGTGGCATACATCTTTACAAAATCGCTTCCACGAGAATCCTTTGAGTATCTTTGCTAGAGACTTGGAGTAATTTATACTTGAAAATGAATGTTTTTGATTGATTGTGTTATATGTCTTATATTTACACGAGGAAGCACCATACATAGGACAATTCAGTTTCAGAGATCAGTTTCAAGAAGAGTTCAGTCAGGGGGAGCAACCTCGAATGGAAATATACCTTTTTCATTGATGACAAAGGGGGGGGGGGGGG
>CBVK0100043084.1:0-13063 GCA_900067695.1 Picea abies | reverse complement strand
CCCCCCCCCCTCTTAGTAATCTAACACCAAGTGTGTGCTAACTCTCATTCTCTTTTTAGATGTGACATCCATTATCCAATGTAGATCAAGCTTGCTTATGTCTGTCATATTTTCATAGCTTGTACCTTCACTAGTGCTCAATCCTTAGGCTTTGGACACATGATTTGACCTTTTTATGAAAAGGATTTTTTTCCTTTCGAAGTTCCATTATCTCCCCTCCTATGCTCTCGATAAGCACCCGGGCATGTGGAATTTAGCCTTGGGACGTTAGGGATTAATTTTATTGTGATGTTTTCAAGGTGCTTGAGCACATGTTAACTTATTTCGATCCATAAGATTTGTAAGATCACCTTCAACATCTATTTTACTCATATTCGACCTTATCATATCGATAAACATGCACATATCCGATGGATCAGTTCTAGTAATAACAAAAATTATCCAATAAGTGAAAACTTAGTTGTCCTCTAAATTTGACATGATAGATCTTGGTGCTGCAAATTTAATTTTGGGCATGGAAATTAAAAGAGAACGGGAAATAAAGAAACTCTAGTTAAATAAAAGAAAATATGTCGAGACAATATTGAAGAGGTTTAATATGAATGAATGTAAACTGATCAAATTTCCTATTCCTGTAGGTGTAAAGTTATATGTGGATTAGTGTCCCAAGACACACGAAGAGGAAGAGGACATGTCCCATGTTCTGTATGCTAGTTTGGTTGGTTTTTTGATGTATGCAATGGTCTATACTATACCAAAAACTACACATGCAATGAGAGTTTTGAGCAGGTATATGTCAAACCAGGGAAGGAGCATTGTACAACAATAAAGAAGGTTTTCAGGTATTTGTGTGGCACTGCTAGTTATGGATTGTGATACCAAGTAAGACTAGGATAGGATAGAGTGTTGGGAATACATGGGTTTTTTTATTCAGATTGAGATATATGTTTAATATGTTTGGAGGAGTAATCAATTAGATGAGAAAAATATAGTTTGTAGCAACAATCTCAATGACATAAGATTAATACATCACAACCACTCATGCAAGAAAGGAATCAATATGGTTACCAAGATCGTGTTCAAGAATTGGGTTTGTATTGTTATCACACAAGTTGTAGGTTGGGAAAATCTCGACCCAAACACCAAAATGGTGAAAAAATATAGAGAACCTACCCATTGTCACATTAGGCAGGTGTTCCCATCACTTTAGAGGTAAGGTAGTCACCTCAAGGGGGGAATCTTAGTGGCCCTAGGGGGGATTGAGACATAAAATGTGATGTATGAAAGGATGCCCCTAAATTTCAAGTTTCTATATGGAAAATGGAACTTGGAAAGGAGTCTTGGGGAACATTTAATGGTTACCAAGTCCTTGGGTACTTGTTGAGAATGCTTGTACCTACCCGAGACATAAGAAAATCCAAGTATGCTTGTGATATGTTATGTGGAAGAGAAAGTTAATATTTATATCCATAAATTTAGAAACAATCAGTGGTATATATCAACATATAAAATATAATAATATCTACAAAATAAGTGCTAAATGTCTAGTTGAATAAGCAAGAGACAAGCTAGTAAAGACTAGTTTAACTCAAGAATAAAAGAGAAATACTTTAGCATAAAAGTAAGGTTTTCACAAAAAAATTACTTCATTGATAATAATCAGCCTTATGGATGTAACAAACAACTTATTACAAAAATAATATCATCCACCAAAACCTCCTCAAAATTTTCCAAAAAGTGCACTAGGACTAGTAGTTTAAGTGTACAAACTTTGAACAATTTTCAGTGGTTGACTAGAGAGTTATTGAAGAAGTTAGATTAGGGTTTTTGTAGACCTAATGGCTGAAGAATAAATTTTTAACACAAATAAGAATTACTTGGAAAAATATGACTCCCTCAGGGCATAAGAAAGCCAATAACATATAGAATTTATTGCACTTTGAACAATTTGAAAATCTCGTAAAATCATGTTACCTAATGCAAGTAATTTTATTTCTCCAATGCAAACTCTATATTAGTTCCTTCAATATATTGGGTAAATGGAGTCTTGGATTTGTAATATTTATATCTACAATATCCCTTGGGATGTAAACACTCTTACTCCCTAGGGCATGTAAATCAAACTTAGGTAAATCTAGGTGGGTGTACACCCTTGTACTCCTCCTAGCAACCTTGCAATAAATGAATTTTCAACTATAAAATGAGATGTCTCTTAAAGGGGGGTGTATGCACTTATACTCCTCCTAGGGTTTCAACCAATAACATTAATGAAACAATTAAGAAGAACTAACAATTGCATATTTTCCTTACCAATTTCAAAGAGATGCTAGATGTAACCCTAGTTCACCAAGAAAAAAACATTTATAAGCAAGAGAAAAGACCTCCAAGAGATGTGCACCACCTTAGATCCAAAAATCACCAAGATAATTCACCATAATGATTTTTAAAAGAGATAAAGAGATAAAATTTCCCAAAGAGGGAGAAAATTTCAGCCAAGTAGTCTTCTCACAATGGGAGAGCTATGTTAAAATGAGATTCACATGATATTTATTTATACAAAATGTCTAACTCAAAGTTTGTCCACTTAGAAAGGGTAAAACATAATATAATGGGTAAAAAACCCTTATCTTATCCCTTGCATCAAAATAATATTAAACAATTCATCCTAAAATTCACTTTTGCACAAAAGAAACCCTAAAGTGAGATAATGTCACCCCTTTAGGGGACCTTTTGTCACTTGAGCAACTTGTTGGAGAATATGTGGAAGTCGTTGGGACTCTTTGAGCCTCCTCATTATTGGTTGTGGAGCCTGATTATATTCCTAATTTAGAGGTCTTTATTTTCAGTCATTTTTATACCCCATGAATACTTTACACCTTGGAATAATGTACACTCGTCCATGCGGGGGAGTGCAAAGGGGGGTTACCCCCTCTGCGGAGTCTAGGGGCAAGTGGGCCCCCGTCAGGGGTTAGTGGTGAAGCCCTTGAAGGAACATTTTCCTTGTAAATGTATATTGTAATTTCATAGTAAATATGGACCATTCATTATAAGGTCGCATATTTAACGGTAGAATTTATGTTAGGGTTTTTCTCCCTAGAAACCCTCTTTTATGCGAAAAATGTATTGTGAATATGTATCAATGTGAATATTGTATTCTGATTCAGAAGACTATGAGAAAAATAAGAGGAATTTACAATGAGTGTGTTGTAGGTTGTATCCCTTCATTTTGTTGGATAATAATAAAGGAAGGACCTGGAAATTTCTCTGTTGGAATTTGCCCACAATGGGTGAACCACATATATATGTGTCTCTATTGTATTGTGTTCTTCTATGTTTTATTTCCTCATTTGTTTTATTTATTTCTCTATGATCCTGTTTGTCTAACGCTCATCATGTACTAATCCTTCTCCATGCCTTATCTAGTGAAAATATGCCAAGGGTCCATGTGCAACTCCATCACCACCAAACCATATCCCCCTCATGATGTCAACCCTCAAGGAGGTGACATTTTCCTCTCCTAATAAATTCATTTGGGTGGTAGGGGCTAGGTTAGTTCCATAATGATGTCTTATAGGCCTCCAAAGGCACATGTCTGCGATCCAGCATACGAGACCTAGGAATCCATCTGATGGGCTTGTTTCCCCATGGAAGTCAAAGCTAAGCTTGTTCTCCCAAACATCACCACCAAGCAAGGCCCTACAAACCAAAAGGGTACACCCTCCAAAGATATCAAGTTAAATATATCATGAAAAGTGTAAACCACATCTAATAAGAAAGGAACCTAAACATGTGCATCCAAACTACCTCATCAAATTAAAGAAATGCTCAAAATCCTATATAATTGACCAAGCTTAAGTATGGGAGGGGTGTCATATGAGTCCTATTGGGTAAAACAAAGCCCTCAAGTAGGGTATTCTCCCAAGGATGTCCTTTCAAAGTTATGTAGTGGGTGATGAGGTGGAAGGGGTTTAGAATTAATAGATCATTGGGTTTCATAACATACAATGGCTTATATTACATACTTCATGGGTGCCTTTGTAGAGGGTGTGTGGCACCTTCATTTGCAATGCACTTTTTCCAATCCTATATTCTTTCCATTATTTATTTCCTTTATTCTTTAAGGAATGAGGTGAAGGTCATTTTCCTGGTGTGTTGTCCATATAATGATAGTGTCACTCACAAATACCTCATGGAAATGAAAATATTGGCTTTGATGAGACCCCCTTTATATTAGTTTTGTAACTGAGAGACACTACCCTAGCTTGGTTTCCAGATGATGGTAATGTTATACCACTAAATACCAATGATTATGATATGTTGTCTCGTAATGATACCTCTCATCCTCCAACTATCCCCTTAGGTATTCACTATCATTTATTTTTGTAGGTCCCCCTTTTATTACAAATAATAATTTCATTGTTTTCTCGTGGATACTTGGGAGAAGCATTTGGAAGGTTTCTATATAGAATTTTAATCCTTTTATCCAACAAAAATCCCTCTGGGCCTTCAACCACTTCTTCCCATGAAATGAGGTACATTCCCTTCTTGGGTCACTAAATTCAAAGGACCTAGAAGAGGACAATATGAAGGGAGTGTAATGAGTGGAAAGTGGTAAGTATTTTTTGGAATGGTATGATAACCCCTTAAGGGACCCCTAGTCACAAAAAATTCCCAAAGTTTGGTACTAGGAAATCTCTGAAGCTCACCATGGTGAAACAGGTTCAAAGGAATAATTTCCAAGTAGGTGTTCTATAATAAAAATCATCTTAGATACAAAATTTTAAAATGCCTTAAATATTAGGTTGATTACCTGCCACAATACCTAATATGTACCACATGGAGAAAGACCCATCTTCCTTCCAAAAGAAAGATGGTGTGGTGGATGTACTGACAATGGATCAAATGTGGTGAGACAGTAGACTTTCATATGTGAAATTGGATATTTTTGGTCACGTAGTCTCTCAACACTCCATATCTACAACCCGAGGGCCTCGAGACATGATCTCCTTAGTTATCTCACAAAATGGGGATAACATCTGGCTCCTACATGGGGACGTGTGCTCACAGTAGAGTGCATGAGAACCACAACATATATTGGTAGACCTGTGCCTACAATGAAACAAAAACCATCAAATCTAGGGTGGTTCTATCAACCTTAGTCCATATACATCAAAATAGAAAATGGAAACTAATCTAGAAAATAAAATTTTAGCATTTTGTTTTCAAAAAATTATAAACTAAGCATTAAATCAATATGCAAGTAAAGAAAACTGAAACATGAAATGCAAATAAACTAATATGAGAAATAAATATTAACATTCAAGGAAAGAAATATGACCTACTTACTTACCTAGGGCCTTGGGGCCCTAAAGATTAGGTGATAGATGATGTTACGTCAAGTCATACAATCGGTGCAACTAGTTGATCATCCCATCAAAGTATCCCCCCCTATGCTTGATTATGTAAAAAAATATATATAATTCATGCATGTAACGATCATCAACACAAATTGCTATATAATCAATCATGAAATCAAACTCATAGAGATGGATGGGAGGGAGGATATCCTACTAGAAATAATATCTGCAACTATGATCATCCAAGGAATCCTACCTGAAGTAATATCCACAAGTTCAATCAATCCATCTATGAATAGGGATACTGTATGTAGACGATGACTCATATTCATCCTCCTGAACATGATATTTTCTTCCTGAAGACCAAGAATATATGAGAGATACCAAGGAGACCTCATGATTTCCTTGAGAAGGAAGCATGAGGTAAGGGATAGGCTCAGGTCTAGAGAAACAAAAACACGGCCTCTTAATTTTTGAATCCATATAGAAATCCTAAATGTGAAAGTACTTCCTCTTTATAGAGTGAGCCTCTAATCGCTCTGAGATGGCTACGTCCTGGTATTATTCCAAAATTGAGGACGAAAGTGGATGAGATTCATATGAAAATGAAAAATCAAACCCCTTTTCTTGAGGGCTACCCTCAATGTCGTAAATGGGGTCTCTATCGAAAATACGATGACCAAAATCGCACCTACGTTTCCTATTCTGTATGAAAGTGTATATATTCTCATCAACTATATGTAAAGGTTCTCCCACAAGACCATCAGCAAAAACAACCATCTCTTTTTCTTCGTGTGTGTGAGGAGTAAAGGTATGGGCATCTTCATCAATTGGAAGGGAAGAGGCGAGCACTTCATCTTCGTCAAATCTATTATCTGAATCTTCAACATGAGAAAAATTATTTGGATATTCTTGGTACATTTCTTCATATGTTTTTCCTTTGAGCCCTTCTTCATTTTAATGGGCTATTTAGTTGGTAGGAAACAACTCTCTTATATGATTCATCATTTCCTCAACAACTTTATTAACATCCTTTTCCTTTTCCATTTTTAGAAGTGCCACCTTCAAGGCATAACAAGCAATGGATGAGGGTTCATCCCATGGTGCCATATTTCCATTATCTAGAAAGGAACCTCAATGGAGTCTCCATATCATATCAAGGATCATCAAAGGATGGAAAGGAGAAACAAATAAAGGTTGGTTCTAGGAAGGTAGAGTCGTCAGATAAGCTTCAAGAAGATCTCATCAAGGGAGGAAAGGGAATGTCCTTTAGGTGGAGTCGCTAGGAAAACCATGAAAAATTATTTGGGATAACTTTCCAATGTGTTTTTAGGGTTTAGAAGAGGATTCAAAATCCTCCCTGACAATGGTGCCAAAATGTTATTGCACAAGTTGTAGGTTGGGAAAATATCTACTAAACCACTGGAATGTAAACAACTTAGAGAGAACCTACCCATGGTCACCTTAGGAAAGTGTTCCAATCACTTTATAGGTAAGGTAGTCACCTCAAGGGGGTAATATCGGTGAACCTGATGGGGACTGAGATATAAAATATGATGTATGAATGGATTCCCATAAATTTCAAGTTTCTATATGGAAAAGGGAACCAGGAAATGAGTCTTCAGGAAGGTTTAAAGGTTTCCAAGTCCTTGGGTACCTACTGAGAATGTTTGTACCTACCTGAGACACAAGAAAATCCAAGTATGCTTGTGATATGTTAGATCAATTATCAAGTTAATATTAATGTCCCTAAATTCATAAACAATCAGTGGTATATATCAGAATATAAAATATAATAGGAGCTGCAAAATAAGTAATAAAAGTCTAGTTGAATAAGCAAGAGACAAGCTAGTAAAGACTAGTTTAATTCAAGAATAAAGGAGAAATACTTTAGCATAAAAGAAAGGATGTCATAAAAAAATTACTGAAGTGATAATTATCAGCCTTATGGATGTAACAAAAAAATTATTACATCAACAACATCCTCCTCCAAAACCTCCTCCAAAACCTCCTAAAAACTTTCAAAAACATGTGCTAGGCCTAGTAGTTTAAGTGTACAAACTTTGAGCAATTTTCAGTGGTTGATTAGAGTGTTATTGAAGAAGTTTTATTAGGGTTTATGCAACCCTAATGGATTAATATGAAATTTTTAACAAAAATAAGAATTACTTGGAAAAATATGATGCCCTAGAGGCATAATAAAGCCAATAACATATAGAATTGATTGCACTTTGAACAATTTGAAAATATCGTAAAATCATGTTACCCAATGCAAGTAGTTTTATTCCTCCAATGCAAACTCTAGACTAGTGCATTAAAGATATTGGGTAAATGGAGTATTGTATTTGTAAAACTTAGATCTAAAATATCCCTAGGTGTGTGAACAATCTTATTCCCTAGGGCATGTACATCAAACTTAGGAAATCTAGGAGGGTGTACACCCTTGTACTCCTGTTAGCAACCTTGCAATAGATGACTTGTCAAATAGAAAATGAGATGAATATTAATGAAGGGTGTATGCCCTTAAATTCCTCCTAGGGTTTCAACCAATAACATTGATGAAACAATTAAGAAGAACTAACATTTGCATATTTTCCTTACCAATTTCAAAGAGATGCTAGATGTAACCCTAGTTCACCAAGAAAAAAACATTTATAAGCAAGAGAAAATACCTCCAATAGGTGTGCACCACTTTAGATCCACAAATAACCAAGAGAATTCACCATAATACATTTTCAAAAGAGATAAAGAGATCAAATTGCCCAAAAAGGGTGCAAATTTCATTCTCACAATGGGAGAGCTATGTTAAAATGAGATTCACATGATCTCTATTTATACAAAATGTCTAACTCAGATTTTTTCCACTTAGCAAGGAAAAAACATAATATAAGGGGTCAACAACCCTTATCTTACCCCTTGCATCAAAATAATATTAAAACAATCATCTTAAAATTCACTTTTGCAAAAAAGAAACCCTAAAGTGAGATGATGTCACCTCCTTTAGGGTACGTTTTGACACTTGAGAAACTTATTGGAGAAGATGTGGAATTCGTTAGGGATGTTTGAGCCTCTTCATCATGTTCTAATCCTTCTCCATTCCTCATCCAGTGAAAATATTCCAAGTGTCAATGTGAAACTCCATCACCATCAAACCATATCCCCCTCATGACATCAACCCTCAAGGAGGTGACGTGTTTTCTCTCATAGGCAAGTATTTTGTGTGGTAAGGGATAGGTTACATCTATCATGATGTCTTATAGGCCTCCAAAGGCACGTATCTATGATCCAACATGAAGGACCTAGGCATCTATCTAGTGGGATTCTTTCCCCATGGAAGCCTAAGATAAGCTTGTTCTCCCAAAACTGGCCACCAAGAAAGGTCCTACAAAACAGAAGGGTACACCATCCAAATATCTCAAGTCAAAGATATCACGACAAGTTTAAACCATGTCTAATAAGAAAGACACCTAAACATGTACATCAAAACTACCTCATCAAATTAAAGAAATTCTCAAAACCCTATACAATTGACCACGTTTAAGTATGGGAGGGGTGTCATAGGAGTCCTATTGTGTAAAACAAAGCCCTCAAGTGGGGGATGCTCCCAAGGATGGCCTTTCAAGGTTATGTAGTGGGTGATGCAAGGGGGGGGTTTATACTTCATATGTCATTGTGTTTCATGACATACAAGGGATTGTATTATCTCATTCATGGGTGCCTTTGTAGAGGGTATGTGGCACCTTCATTTCCAATGAACTTTTTCCAATCCCATCTTTTTTCCATTCTTTATTTCCTTTATTCTTTAAGGATCTAGTTTAAGTCCATTATCCTGGCGTGGAGTCCATATAATTACAGTGTCACTCACAAATACCTTATGGAAATGAAAAGGTTGTCTCATGATGAGACCCCATTTCTCTTAGTTTTGTAACTAAGAGCCACTACCCTGGCTTGGTGACAAGATGATGTTAATGTCATACCACTAAATACCAATGATCATGATAGGTCATATCATAATAAGGCCTCCCATTCTCCAACTAGCCCCTTAGACATTCACTATCATTTTTCTTTTTAGGTCCCCTTTTTATTACAGAGAAGCATTTCATTTCTTTCTTGGGGATCCCTACACAAAGCATCTGGAAGGCTTATGTCTAGGATTTTTATATTTTTAGCCAACAACAATCCCTCTGGGAATTCAACCACTTCTTCCTATGAAATGAGGTACATTCCCTTATTTGGTCACTAAAGTCAAAGGACCTAGAAGAGGACAATATGAAGGGAGTGTAATGAGCGGAAAGTAGTAAGTATGGTTAGGAATGGTACGATAACTCATTAAGGGACCCATAGTCACAAACCTTTTTCAAAGGTTGGCCACTTACTATGATATCGATGACACTCACCAAGGTGAAACATGGTCAAAGGAATAATGTCCAAGTAGGTGTTATATAATCAAAATAATCTGAGACACAACATGTTAAAATTGCTTAAATATTAGGGTGATTACATGCCATAATACCTGACTTGTATCACTTGGAGAAAGACCTTCCAGAAGCTAGTTGGTTTAGTGGATGCACTGACAATGGATCAAATGTGGTGATAGAGTGGGATTTTGTATGTGAAAGTGGACATTGTTGGTCATGTAGTCTCTCAGAACTCCATATTTTCAACTTGAGGGCCTCAAGACATGATATCCTTAGTTATCCCACAAAATGGGCATAACAAGTACAACAAGATGTAAGGATAGATTGTTGCAATCATAGTGAAATCCTTGAGTTATCATTCAAAGAAAAATCATATTGATGTTAAGTATCAATTTTTGAGAGACATGGTTAAAGATAAGAAGGTGTTTATGATGAAGGTGGACACTTTGGAGAGTGTGTTAGATTCATTAACAAAATTTGTGAGAACTAAGAATTTCTCCTGGTGAAGAGGATGTATGGGCATTTCTTCCCTGGATTGTTGTGTATGTAATCTTATAACTCCATGTATGCCAAAAAAAAATAAGAGGAATAATGTTGCGTACATGTTGTATACTTTGTAAGATTGATTCCATGTACTGTAAACTTATATGGGATCAAGGGGTGGGGGGGGCATGCTGGGGCGGAACCCCCAATTTTGTTTTTAGTGTTAGTTTTTGGCATTTTTTTGGTCCATTTTTTGTGGTTTTTCAGCACATGGTTTTCGCCAATGGTTTTCTAATTATGGTTAAGTAATTAGGTTTGTTGACTAATATGAGTCAATGGATTAGGGGTTTGAATTCCATGAGTGTTATACCACAATTTTCCCCATCATTTTCACTTTTGATATGGCTTGGTCCATATCCTTGTCTTGAAAATTTAAATCCTAGCTTCCCTCATCAAAAGTACATAAAAACAACACTCTTGTGTCCATCCGTGAGTCACCCTTGTGCAAACTGTGGATGTTTGTGCCTTTCTATTTTTCAACTTGCAGATGCCCTCAAAAAATGTGAAAAATAATATAATTCCCTTTTTTCAGGTTGGGCTCATTCCTAACCTCCCATGAGCATGTACACAACATAATTCAACCACCTCAACCCCTTGAGTATGGTTTAAATTCATCTTTGGGGGCATGTATGAGGAGGACAACCAAGCTGAAAATTTATGCTGAAGAATTTGAAAGCTTCCTTTTCTCCCCTATCCTCTAAGTAGGATCCCCTTGATTCTGGAACTTGTTTTATAGTACTCCTTTATCTCTCCTATGTGACTATAGGGTGTGTTCCTATCCATATTGAGTCATCCGATGAAGGGAAATCCCTCTAAGTTGATGCTTGAAAGACAATTGGAGGAACCTAGGAAGTTTGATTCGTGGAAATGCTGACAGTTGTAGTCAAGTTGTAACCACTCATTTCTATTGTTTCTAATAAAAGAGCTCTCTTTCCCTCCATACGTGTGTGATATTGTTTAATTTAATTATGTATGTCAATTTGATTCACATATTTGAATTTATCTATATATTACATGTATAATTTGATCCTATAACTACCTTGTTGCAACATTTTCTTAATATACTTTGGCATATTAGTTCAAGAGGAGACTAGGAGCAGATTGAGGGTCAAGAGTGAGGAATGACATTAACTAATAGGATACAAGGTGTGAAATTATTTCTCCTCTATCCTTAGGTAGTTATTTCATTGCAAGTTTTGTATGTGAGGGTAGGTTATATCGTTTCTATATTATCACCAACCTCTACGAGTCATGTTGGAGTCTTGTCACCACCCTTTGCTAGTCACATTGGAGACATGTTGTCAGCCTTTTCCAGTCATGATGGGGGGAAGGAAATAGCCATTTGTTGGCAGCCAACCCACATTTTTTCTCGATAACTCTCAAAAGCTGCCTACACCCCTTGCGGTATCCTGATGAATCTTTGTCGCATTATGCTAATAGACATGTGTCTCGTTTTCGCAACCATTACAATTCGATTTTGACTCAGTTTTCACAATTGCAAATGTGAAAACACCTATTTCGTTGACTGTACTGTCGTCGTCTTCTTGATTTGTTGGTTGATACTTGATCACTGGTTTATTGTATGATTGGTCAAGGTTTTAAAAGGCTTGTGATCTTGATTAGTGTCTTACCTTGATTGCGCTTTTAATATGTTCCATCATTAAAACTTTGAGCATGAAAGTTATTGGTCTTATTTATGACAATTGCAACGTATTTGCTCATATTGTTTTACCCTTGTTATGGTTTTCATTTTGATTATCATATAAAAATTTGTATTGGAATGGAAACGCATATGGTATACACCAAATATGATGGCAAATTCATGAAGGTATGATAACAATGGTCTTAATAACACATAAGTTGATCTTATTCGATTTTGGGAAATTGATTCTTGGCATACTATGCTTACCAAGCAGATTATGCGATGATTATAAAACCCCGAGCTATCAGTTAGCATTAAACCCCGTGATTAAGCGGATAACGGTGGAATTGGCGCGTTAACTCATAATTAATGCAGGTACTGTGTTGGTGTTGAACTTAACACTTGGCGCTTGGATGTTATATTATGTGCTGGTTCTGATTCGAATGATGGCACGTAGATATGGTGAATCACCCGCTCGCTGGTCAATGCAATTGGTTTTATGATTATGGTTTGAACAGCTCAGAACAGGACTCATTAATATGGTACGTGGTGATGTTAAACCCACCACCTTCGCACGCCTGAGTAGTTTTCGGTCTCGTCAAGCATTCAAGCTTTGAAACCCTTCTATGATTCACTCTGTGCATTGTGTATCCGATGTGAACCCTACCATGGTCATGAGGAGATGGCTCCTGTGGTGAGAGCTGAGCCTAATGGCAGTCAGGCACTGTTAACGTTCGATAGTGCATATGCCGACCTCGAGGAATTCGGGTGGCTTTCGTTTATTCGGAAGTTTGATGGCTTCAATATGGTTGTTGCTAGGCAATTCGCACTGTCATTTGACGGTGGCAGAGCCAAGGTTGGAGACCTCCAGTTGGAAATCACCGAGCAATCTATCAGTTTGGCAACAGGTCTACCTGTTATCGGAGAAAAATGGTCCAAGAACTACAAGGTTAAGGATGTCCCATGGACATTACTGTTTCGCTCTCGCACTGTAAATTCATGTAACAGAGGACTTCCAGCGAAAATGCTTAAACCTCGCTGGTATGACTTACTGATGGTGAGATCGGAAGAGCGTCGTGTAGGGAAAGAGTGTAGATCTCGGT
>CBVK0100043083.1:0-40564 GCA_900067695.1 Picea abies | reverse complement strand
GAGATCGGTCTCGGCATTCCTGCTGAACCGCTCTTCCGATCTCACATGTGACATCCTCAAGAATTAAAACATTCTATTTTTAATGTTATTTCTTTCAAAAATAATTTTAAAGATGTAAAGATGTATGAGAAAACATTATTTTTAATATTATTTTAAATGTAAAGATGTAATGTTATTTTTAATGTTATTTTGATGGAAAGATGTATGAGAAAATATATTTTTAATATATTCAATGTTGGAAACAATTGGGAAAACCACGTTAAAAATAGATGATTATGACTCCATGAGTGTGGAACATGTTTCAGTTAACTCAGAGATGATTTTTACAAGTGTGAGAAGTGGATTGTTTTCATTGGCAGCCCCTAAAAATTAAGGATTTGTAAGGATGTGAATTTTCAAGGAGGGAAATTCTATGAATAAAAGTCATAGGAAAAGAAAGAAGGATAAATAAAACATATGTGGGAGGTAGGACACTCCTTAGTATGTCATGGAAAAGAGAAATTTGTTGTGTGATCACTTATGTGTTAGGAAAATGACTTTTGTGAATTGTACAGAGGTACTTTTGGCTAAGGAGTGGAGCTCATTTCTCCCTTATGGAGTCATGGTAAGAGTAGGGGGTTATCATGACAAGTAATATTGGCTATTTGGCATCTACAATTTGGTGCAACGTGGTTGTTCCATTTGTTCCTAACTTGAATGTTACATATATGTATTCATTTNNNNTTACTCTTGATGGATGATTGAATTTTATGTTAGCTACAAAATCAAAGTGATAGAGATGTATGTATAGTACATAAGTTAATTTATTTACTTGTATTATTCATGGATCTCACAATATGGAATGATACATTTTATTTCTAAATTATGAGAAAGGGAATTTGAATATGCTCTATATAAACCCACGAAGGTTAAATTATGGAAAACTTATTCCTTGAAAGAGAAATTGAACATATCATTAGGATTGTATAAATTAAGTTTTTTGTTGAGCCAATACGAGTACCTATAATAGACAAATGGGAAAATTCTAATAGGCTACAAAAATAAATCAAAGATGAGATTAATATATATATGTGTGTCTGTGTGTGTACTTCCTTTCTTCATAGTAAGCTACATATTTCCACAAGAACAAGTTAATCTATGATTATAGGTACAAACTTTTATCACATATATGTTTCCATTATTTTTCCTTGATATCTATAGGTACAATAGAATACACAAGTGAATTCATTTCAGAACCTGAAGTAATTCTTTTCTACCTGTGTTATAGTTCATATTTCGGGTTAGCAAGTATATTTTCTCACAAGAGCAATGTATGAATTCACTTATTAATTAAATGGAAATCACAACAGAAAAAATTATCCATACTAATGAGATATATCGCAGATAGGTAACGAGAATTTGTACAACATGGATATATTTATATATTCTCCCATACTTGTAATGAGTTTAAAACTATAACAAACAAAGCGATAAACTCATAACAAAATAATGTTATGAATATTTATTAGATTTCTAACCTTTGAAGGTTCGTCAAGAAAACATAGTACTTTATAAAAATCTAGTCGAGGGTTCTTGAATTAATAACTAGGAAAAACATGATCCCAAGTTGGAACCCAAGTACCTTTCGCATATTAAAAAATTTCCTTGCTTACTCGCAACGACAAAATTCCACCTACAAGACTTGATGAAGAAGTAAATTAGGAAAATATTTAATCAGAAAAATAGTGTAAGCATAATATAAATTTTCAGTAATGAGAATTAAGAAGATCATCGAATAAAAATTATCTCCTGTATATTCATTTTAGATAAAGTAAATCTCCATAAAAAAAATCCGTTCGAATTATATACGCAACGACCTTCCCAGCGTTTCTTGGAGAGGAAAATGAATGCATTTATTCTCTGGATTTGGTACAGTCATTGCCTCATCGAGATAGTAATACTCATGTAGGAGACTTGAAGCAATAAGGGAGAAGGGAGATTGGTATTAACTGATGTGTTTCCTCGCAATTCCAAAGAGAGAGACCCATCAGTAGACTTTCATTCCATCCTGCTCAACAACATATTAATTTCAAGAAATGATTAAACCAAAGATAAAACATATGTTTTAATAGGATAAGTGCATGTAGTATGAAATAAATAGAAACCTATAGGAGCATATTATCATGAGTTGAGTTTTTATTATAGGGAATCAACCTCAAAGAAACCTTATCGACCTTTGTCCTTCTATTTCTTTTGTTTCCATAGGCAAACAAAAATAAAAAGAGAGCAGAATAATAGGATTCTATAGAAAAGTAGAGAACATAAATACAATATAGCTTACCCATAATTTGTGTAACAATTTTTATTTTGTTAAAACTATTTAACGAGGAGATCTTACACTCAATACAATGAATCAAGAGTAATGGAACTGAAGTAAGAAATGCATTGGAACAATTTTTGAACTATCACTTCGACCATACTTAAATGTGATACTTTATTAATTAATGTGATGCATACCCCCCTTCTCTCCTAAGGGATGTGCGACCTCCCAGTCTAGGATCGATCAAGAAAATAAGTATATTTGACTATCCGGGTCTTTGGTAAACCCCAAACCCTCTTACACAGGTCCTTTCTCCAAAGAAGTAGGTCGTATGTGACCTGCAGGTCCTCTCTTGAGCATTGTACAAACCTTGACCCCAAACGAGTGCTAGCTTTTCTCTGGCTAATCCTTTTCCTTTACGAGACCACTCGCCTGATCAAAAGGAACGTCATGACTTTGTGTATCATTTCTTCGCATGTGAGTCACCCCGACTCTCCTGACCTTTGAAATCCCAATAGGAGCCTAGCGTGTGCTAGCCCCTCTATTTTCCTTCTACAATGTGACCCTTCGCTATGACCGTGGGCCAATATTTTGAGCTCTTCGTGATTTCATGTTTTACAAAGCCTACTTGCTCATCCTCCTGAAACTTGAACTTGCGAGGTTCATTTTCTTGATCAACGATCCAAAATCCCTCCAATCCAATGGTTCTGATCTCCTCCTCACGTATTGGGATTTGGCATTTCGCGAAGCTAGAGGACTGCTCACCTCCCTTCTCTGATATTCGAACTCCCAATACATCCCTGTGAAGCCAACGGTCCATATCTCTCCTTGATTTGATGACATGCAGAACCCCTTTCTCTCCTAAGGGCTGTGTGACCTACCGATCTAGGATCGACAAAGAAATTGAGTTGGATCGACTCTTTGGGCCTCTCCTAGACCCAAACCCAATTACATAGGTCCTTTCCAGAAATACGTAGTTTATATGAGACCTGTAGGTTCCCTCCATATCCATGTTCAACTTCCACATGAATCGGGTGCTATCTCTCCTATGGGTAGCTCTTTCCATTACGAGACCATGGCTCTGAGAACTCGCCTAACCAAAGGTGTGTTGCAATTTCACGTATCGATTGTTTGCGGATAAGCCAACCCCGATTCTCTGAATTTTGAAGTACCGACGTGGGGCCTAGCACCTGCTAGCTCCTCCCTTATCCTTTGATGACATGACCCCTCGTCTTGAACATGGGCCAATCTCCCGAGTGCATCGCAATTTCGTGTATCGGGAACTCTCGATGTTGTTCACCTATGTTCTCCCAAGGCACGAACTCTCGATGCCTCATATCTGATGGTCTAGATCCTCCCTCAACTTGATGGCTCAGATCATATCGTGCTCACTACTAACTCCTGAAATGTCGATAACTCGAAGCACTAAATCAATGGCTCGTGCTCCTCTATATCTGATAGCTACTATCAAATCACAAACTTGAATTTCGCAAGTTCCCAGAACCCTTACTTCTGATTTCTTGAGTTACGAACTCCCGATGAAACCAGATCTATAGTTCAGCTCCCTCCTCCTATAAAAAGTTGTGATCAAATCATGATATCATGACTCGCAAGTTCTTACAACTCTATCTTTGACTTCCCTGAGTCACGAGTCAGTGAAACACTAATATCTCACAACGTGTTCCCCTTGATAGATGGTTCCTATGATTTTGGGATCTTGTAACCCCTCTCCTCCTCTGTACTTTCAAATATTATCAATAGTGCACTTTACCTTGATCGGGCGACTACGATTCTTATGCGCTCACACCGAATGGATGAGATCTTTCCTCCTCTATGATTTCTCCAAGTTGTCTAGATGTTTATCAGATGGTCCATATATTTCCCCCTCAGCTTACACTTTCTTCAGACTCAGAAGATTTTCAAAGGGTTCAAAGGGTTCGAACTTTTTCCTTCCTATGAGTTTGTTTCTTGGATCTCATTAGCACTTATGAAAAGTGTTATTCCCCCTAAGCTTGGTATCGTGAATACTTCGACTCCCCATGCACTCCTTGCATTTCACAGATTTCGATAACTTAGATCCAAAGGATTTCTCGAAGATAAATTTTTCTCGACCTCATGGCGTTCTCCTTTCCTAGTTCTTTAACTTTTGTAAAGTCCCTTTGACACTTAGTCGAATCTGATATATGTGCAGTCCTTGCACCAGATCTTTACTCAAGGTTTGAATTCTTGCAGACCACTGTGTAGGCCTTGCACCAGTCTCTTTGCACTCCTTGCGAAGGGAAAGTTTTGTACTATCTCTTTTGAGCTTCCTAATTGAAACAGATTCTTTCAACGCACTCCCTCCGTTCTATGTGGACACTTTGCACCACTGGTCAGAAGAGAAACAATTGAAACTTATCCTAACATTCACAGTTCCATTTATTCATAACAAAATTCATTCATTCATTCATGAAAACCCAATAACAGGGAACTGAAAACAATGTATACCTATGCATTGGATCAATTTTTCCTCTATTATATTCATAAGTGAAAAGTGGTTACAACTCTAAATGAAAACCAAAGACTGAAAACTAAAAAATCTCCTCCTAAATCCTATCTCATTTTCTCCTACTATCGTCTAACTACTTCCAACCAGCCTCATTCAGACATACAAAACCTCTATTTATCTCAAAGGGCTCTTAGGGTTCCCCATGGCTACTTGTCTACATCGAAACCTATCCTGACAACTATCCTAGTGTGGTCGCACTCCAGAGCCAGAGTGGAAACTCCAACTTCACTCGTGATCGTTCAAGCGTGCCTCAAAGATTTTTTTGACGTTGATTTAAAGTAGATTTCAAAATATCGGTTGAAATGACCAGCATTGAGGTCTTGTACAGATTCCGAGACACTGATAGGTATTGTTTCACGTGCTTGCTAGTGATGCTCCTGCATCATACTCCCCTTGACAAAAATTCTTGGACTCCTTTCCATTCCTACACCGACTTTCTATACTTCTGAATAACGACTTCATTTTCCAAACTGTCATATTCTATTGGGTGTCCCTTCCACTTGACCAAATATTCAAAATACATCTTCCTCCTGGTCTTTTTGTCGATCCTCTTATCAATGATCTTCTCCATCTATGGCTTCTCTACTCCAGGCATTTGTATTTCCCACTGGACCTCCTCTTGATATTTTGATCCCTCTGTGTCATCTTTCTTGTAAGGATATAGGTCTCAAACATTGAATATGGGTGACATGACCACTCCATCTCACAGCTCAATATCATAGACGTTTTCATCAAACTTCCTCAAGATATTACATGGTCCTATCTTCTTCATCTTTAACTTGTTATACATTCCCCTAGGGAACCTTTCTTTCCTAAGATGTGCCAAAACCTAATGTCCTACTTCAAATTGAAGTTCTCTGCGATGTTGATCATCTCTGCATTTGTACTACTCGTTAGAACTTTGCAACTTTCCTCTAATCTAGCTATGGAGCCTCTGCATTTTTGCAGCAAAATATTCTACCCTATACAGGATCTTGGTTGGGGATTCGACCTCAGAACCTCAATCAAGCAAACATGGACACTCCTACACTTGAGCTAACCCGCTGGTCTAGTTTCTCAAAAATGTGTTATACGAGTATAGAAGATATATGTTTCATATGGGTTAAGGATTAGGGTTAAGAACTAGACATTATATAAGTTATGTTAGAGGTTATGGATGATAGTGGTTATAAAATTTAATTATTATATTGTTAGGGGGTATAGAATTTATGGGTCAAATATTAGATGTTATAAGAGATAAGGGTTAAATAAATGAAAAGGGTTAGGCTCTATATCTATTGGAGAATATATAACTTAGTAGTTATAGGTGGTATGAAATATATATTTTTGGGTTTATAAGTGTTAAGGGTTACAACTCTAAAAGGTTAGAGGCCTCAAGGTTTAAGGGATGATAAGGGTTAAGACTTATAAGCACTAGGAGTTAACATGGTTATTGCTCACATTAAGGCTCTAGAGATTAGGAGTTGTGTGTGATGGATTATAATGGTTATGGGTTATAATTATGTGGAATAAGGGGTTATAGAGATTAAGGATCATATGGAAAGTGGGTGAATTATATATATATATATATATATATATATATATATATATATATATATATATATATATATATATATATATATATATATGAGTTATAAGTCTTAACATTTAAGCATTAACGTTTCATAGTCATAGGGTTATATTTTAAAGGGATGGATAATGGTTATGGTTATAATGTGTACTTGTTGGTAGTGATAAATTTTAGGGATAAAAGTTATGAAGGATAATGGTTATAGTTATAAGAGATAGGTATTGGAATAAATAAGGTTTAGGGGTTAGAGTTATAAAACGATATGTATTAGGAACAATATGTGATGTAAGTAATAAACTTGGATTCATTCACAAAATCTAAAACCATGCAAACATACGATAATGAAAAATAACTATTTATTATTCCTTCTCCATAATGGAAGCTCATTATAACTACTATCTAAGATTTTTGAAAACAAAAAATTTAAAATAAATAAAAAAATTGTAGAAAAAACAACTAATTTTAGTAAATTCTTGCATGATTATAAAATTGACCAACAAATAAGATCTAACTAGAAAGAAAATGTTTTAAGTCGTGTTCTGTGGGCCATCATTACACGTTGAAGAATTTTAAATGTGTTCTCTTATCCATCATTACATGAAAACATTTGAAATACGTTTAGAGTGGTTGCGTGGAATCTTGTACAAATAAATGCCTCACGTGGAATATGGAGGCCTGCCACAAGTTTTGTTTAGGGTACATTACAACTCATTAGGGTACATGAAAACATTTTAAATACGTTTAGAGTGGTTGTGTGGAGTCTTGTACAAATAAATGCCTCACGGTCGATACACTAGTTGCTTTAAATCCAACGACAAATGGGGATAGTTTATAGACTTAATGCGCAGAATAGTTGCCACGTCTTATTCAGAGAGGCATTTTTGGCTCGAATTATAAGTAATTGAGGTCAACTATTTTTGGGTTTTAAATCAAGGGGACAGTGTACCTACAAATATTCGCTCAGCGTTATCAGTTGGAGCGTCTCAAAAGTGAGGAAACTTAATGACGGAATTTTGTCTTTCATTTGAGGTGAAGTAATTTTAATCATGCAAAGGCTTTTTTTTACAATTGTTGGAGGAGAGGTTGCAAATTTCGATCCTCAGAACCCTAGCCCAACAAACTCAGATGTCTCTAAAAATAAATATATAGAAGAAAATTTGTGGTTGAGTGTTCGGTGTTTTAATTTAAATTATATCAATCGTCAAATTTAAATTGATCGAAAGGAAAACACCAATAAACTTTACTGGAAAAGCTTACAAAGTAAAGTCGCCTGAGATCTAGGGTATATTTCATGAATTAGGCTGAAATAAGCTTACGATTTCTCATCTAGGGTATACTTCATGAATTATTTATCCAGGTTGGGATCGTGATTATTCTAGAGCTTGGTCTATATAGAATGATTGTGTCTAGAGGTGCACTATAATTTAGTATGGAAAAATTTAAAAAAAATATGGTTTAATTAAAAGTTCAATTAAAAAAGTTGGTTGAATTAATAAAAACAGAAATTAGTTAGGTAAGCCTATCTTACTAGTGGTCAAAGATTAAATGTTTGCACCTCCAAAAAATTGATTCTTCTAAAAACTTTAAATCTAGATTAAAATGAATCTATATCGAGGTTATTTTAAAGCTACATAAAAATGTGAATATGGACGATAGAAACTATCCCTAACTATAAATATAAAATACCATATCCACATGTGTGGAAAATGGGAACAGATTCTTGACCTAATTGGTTCTATTAGTTGCATCTCTATGCATGGTTATTCAATTGATGCAATATGTTTATGTTAATAACTCATATTAAAATTTAAATATGCATAAAAATTGAAGTAATTGAGCTTAGTAAATTTCATATAAAATATTAATTTAAAAAAATAAAATGTTAAAAACTTCAATAGGAGTCTTGTTAATCAAGAAAAGTAAAATCTTAATAATATTAAAAATGTTTACTATTTATTTGTTATTAAAAGGTAAGGGTTTCCTTATAATTGCACTCTTACTTCATCACTATATACATTCTCTCTATGTTATGATTCCAAGTTATGACACATGGGTTCTGTTATGATTAGAGGTTACGGCATATGGGTGAAACCTTCACAAAATCCTTATTGGAATGCAAATTATATGAAATAAAAAATAAAAAATACATAATCTAAAACAAACAGAAAGAAAAAATAACTCTAAATATAATTATTATTTAAAAAATTCTTTTATAATATAATATTATACTTGCAAAAGACAAAATGAAAAAATCCAAAAAATTACTTTGAAAGGGAGGTCACAATTAGATGTTTATGTCATCCTCATCTTCTATTTCAAGGTTGAGTTTAGCAGTCCTTTGCATTTTGTAGTAGAAAAATAAATGTCATCCTCATCTTCTATTTCAACATTAAGTCTAAAAATCTTTTGCATTTGCATTTTGTAATAGAAAAATAAATCTCTGCATTTTATAAAAATAAAATATTTTAACTATAACTACAAAGAAGTTAGACTTTTTAGGTTAAACTTATATATATATATACTATTAAATAAAAACATATTTATGTAAAAACCAATTACTATTATAATTCAAAATACTCATAATCAATATTTCATTAAAAAAACATTCAAAGTAATCATAATCAATGGTACATAAAAAAAAAAAAAAAGACAGCATAATAAGTTCAAACAGAATAGATAATCACAACAACACAAATACAGATTATTACTAAATATATTATTTAGCCATATATATAATACTGGCTTAGAAACTGTGGCCATAAAATGTTAAAATGATTTATGCAAATGTAATTAAATGAATAGAAATGTGAGTAGCCTCATGAATTAAATTATTTTGTAATGTAGAAAACGAAAGAATATTGAATTAAAATTTTTAATTATTTAGAAATGTGAGTACCCTGATGAATTAAATTATTTTGTAATGTAGAAAATGAAAGAATATTGAATTAAAATTTTCAATTATCTAAAAAAAAGGGTTTCCGAGAGAATATGTCCATTAAGGAAAATAATGAACACTAAGTCGTAAAGAATAAATAAATAAAAACTAAACAGGATGCAGCATCAAGTGATCAACACCTGTGGCTAGTGGCCCCTGGCAATGACCTTCAAGTAATGACTAGCAACAATTATCGGCCATTAGCAATGATGCCCTCTTCGAGTTTGTTACCTTTAGTAACAGTAACGGCATTCCGTCTCTGTGCCTGCACGCAGTCCTGTTCCTGAGATAATGGTGGATAACAATTAAAATTTTCCGAACTGCCATATAACAGAGCGGCGGAAACACAACAATTTAAAAAATTGGCTGTATGGGAAACATGCCCAATGATGATTTACATATAATCAAGACAAAGTCAATCAAGCCAATCAGAATAAGAATATATTAACAAAGTTTGGGTAGGGTATTCCTTTGAATATAGGGCTTTTTTTTACATTAGGGGAAAGACTATGAATTGTGGGAGATTTTAAATGATTATTTATATATAATCAAGACAAAGTCAATCAAGCCAATCAGAATAAGAATATATTAACAAAGTTTGGGTAGGGTATTCCTTTGAATAAAGACCTTTTTTACATCAGGGAAAGACTATGGGTAGGGTATTCCTTTGAATAAAGGCCTTTTTTTACATTAGGGAAAGACTATGAATTGTGGGAGATTTTAATGGAGAATTACGAGAGAATTTAATCGAGACTAATTGAATAAGTTCATAAATACTAATAAAGCTTAAGTAAGGTCAGATTTGAATGACCATAAAATGGATAATTTGCGTTGAAAATCTAAATATGAATATCATGGAGTAAAAGCATTTCATACTGCAAGAAAGTGAAAGAGCCCTCTACCTATGAAACTTCAAAGTACTCCCTCCGCGTCTGCCTTTCACCATTCCATTTATGACGTATAAACAGTACATAATATCATACCATAACACAGGAACAACAAAAATTAAATGGAACCATACCTCCTTCATATTGGCCTTCCGTTAAATCGGAATCTACATCATCCGGGAACCATACATTCTCCATCTTGGCTTTTCGTTACATCAGAATCTACATCATACAGGAACCATACCTCCTCCATCTTGGCTTTCCGTTACATCGGAATCTACATCATCCATATCCATTGCGATAGGGTTTATCTAAACCCAAACCCGAGTCAATATATGAAGAAGAAAAATAAAAGTAGAGAAGAGATCACCAAAACAAAAAATGTGAAAACAAACGAAGTGAACGAAGAAAGCATAAGAGAACATGGCCATGCTAAACCCAATAAAGAAATGATGCACTAGAAATATAAAAGGACATGTAAATATAAATCGACATGTAAACCCAATAAAAAAAATTGATGCAATAGAAATATAAATAGACATGTAAACCCAATAAAAAAAGGATGCATCTCGACCAGTAACAAAAAAAAAAAAACGCTCGAAACCCAAGATGCAAACCAACAAAAACCTTTGCATCGCCCCGTCCTCTCCTGTGCAGTCGTCCCTGCAATAAAGTTCAATCAATGTGAGTCTCGGTGCGATGTTTTGGTGGATTCTTTTTAGTTTTGGAAAAAGGGTTTTAAAAATGGATATTACCAGGAGAAGAGTCTCGTCATGGAAGTTCAATTACTCACCCTCTGCCATTACCTCTACAAATTCTTGCATCTCTCAGACCAGTGCTCCTGCACAAAATAAATGAACTAAATAGACATCCAAACAAGAAAACAGAAAAACAAATATCAATTAGGCATGATTGGTAAACCAGGAGATACATACATTTCCAACTGTAAGAGAATGGAGACGGGAGTCTGCTGACATAAACACCAGATTTTTTTTAGTCCTTCCCAGCTTTCAATCTTAGTCGATTGATGGAAGCCACCGCGCATTAATGTGAGATGAAAAAAAAACAGCGCAGGAAAAAATACTAAAGTTGAAACTCAATCAACCATTCAGATATTTTAACGGTCCATCTTGTGCCTCGTCATTTCAACGGCTATTCTCTTTAGTGTGTTTTTAGCTTTTTCAATGTCTTTTGGCGTTTTCAATGGTAACTTTTCTATTTTTGTCATCTAACCGTTCAGAGCATCTTTTAATTTTGAATTGCAACATTTACACATTAGGGGTTTTAATACTCCATCTTGTGCCTCGTTATTTCAACGGTTATATTTTTGTCATCTAAAAGCTAAGAGCATCTTTTTAAGCTGAATTGCAACATTTAGATAAATGCGTAATGGGATCGACACAAGACGGTTAAGGAAAATATATTTGAAATAGAATTCAAAATTCAACTATACTACTGAATTGAATTCGAATTCTGAAGGATGTTTTGTCAATATTGTTTAATTGGAAATTTTTAATCTTACCTTTTTACAAGGATTATTGTACAGAGTATCTCTTTTGGTTTGTAAATATTGGAAAATTTTGAATCCCTACCTTTTTACAAAGAGTATTGTAAAGAGTATATTTTATTTGATAATGTGTATTAAAAAGGTGTGGACTTTTAGAGGTTAACTATTAGATTGAGATGATAATTACTTTTTTATTAAATCATGCTTTTACATTGGACCTAAACTTTGGTAAATTTTTAAATTAGAAATAATGAATATGTTATTTAAATTAGAATTACAAAAATATTTACTAAGTTAAAGTTGCTAATTTTAATGGTATAATTATTAATATTTAATATTTTTTTTTTGTTTTTCTCCACATGTTGTTATAAATATTAATTATATTTTATGAGCAAAACTCTTTCACCATATGCATTCTTCTTTTAAAATTTAAATATTAACTATATTTTATGAGAAAAACTTTTTATTATAGACATTTTTCTTGCCAAATTTCTACACTGGTGCCACATACACATTACCTCATTTTGAGACTATTTGAAATTGAATATAAAAAAAACCCAATACTTTGTCATCCACAATAATTAAGTATCTATATCTAACTATATTTTAGATTATTCATGATAATTATTAAAATGTTGATTATTTAGATATATTTATTATAACATTTAAAAAGCATTTTATTACAAATGAATGAAAAGCAAGAATATTAAAAATTTATTTACTATCACATAATTGATATACAAAAACAATTTATAGAAAGAGATCACATAAATTAAGAAAGATTTAAGAAAAATATTTTCACATGTGTATAGGAAAGCTCATTGAGGAAAGACAATATAATGGGATACCTTCTTTTTAATTTGAGCTCAATGATAAGGATTTAAAGAAACTTAAAGAAAATTATATATGAACATGTGTGTAATACTAGAGTAAATGTAATCCTAGAAAATAGAGATATATTAATATTAGTTGGATGGTGTGAAATAAGATGATGATGTGGTTTAGTTGTATGAGGTGTGAGAAATGTTACCTGGATGATGTGAAATAAGATCATGGTTATTTAGTTGGATGATGAGTGAGTTAGATTATATGCTTTAGAAAAAAATATTAATTACATGGGAAGGTATTAATGTCGCAAAAACCTTTACTTAAAAAAAGAGAAAATAAAAAATCATATTCTTCTTAAGATTAGAGATAAATGAAATACCATCACTTAATGAGAAGTTAATGAAGAAAAATATATCAAAATCAATGCAATTTGATTTAATGAATGACAAATAATTCATTTAAATAATGATAGACAATGATTTTAGAGAATTCCCCTTATTAGGGTGCCCACTAAAGCCTTCTTGCAATTGCCATGGACACAGGATACTACATGTCTGGTCGGCATCTACCTCCATGACCCACCTAGATCCTCCTTCGTGCTCCCCCATGAAAACAATTAAGATGATTAAACGGGAAATTAAACTGTCTGAACTAGCATTTAACCTCACACATATGGTTAGGAAGGATTTGCGCACAAGAAAAGCGTTCATTTGACATCAACTTGGTTCTGGTCGTATGCAGGGTAAAATGGCGATGATGACTCTCCATGGTAAATCGACGCCAATACAAGTAAATGCAACACCATATAGGACACACTCGCATTCGATGTGGGTTAATTTTGAGGATACAAAGTTTCACATACCGCTAAATTTTGTTTTATACCACAATATTTTACTCTTAACTAAGTAAAGAACACTACTCAATGATCTAAATTTCATTAATAAGATATCTCTTACCTTTGAAGATTTACCTTTAAAAGTTCCATCTGAAATTTTACTTGCTTGACCTAGCTTATAGTTTTCATGACACAATTTCAATCTATGTTATATTTAATGTGGTAGGGATATCACCTTATGTTACAATTCCCATGGTATGATTTATGCATTACAACCTTATGTCAGAACCTTTCTTTGTTAACCAAAGTTGGTGGAATAATTCATTTAATTTCTATGTCTAGTAAAGTCATTGCATGTTACTAGTGGTTTGTCCCAACTATTAAAGTGTGAAAATAGTTGAAGGATTAAACTGATAATCATATGATAGTTACGATTTATTTTGGAAACATTAATCATTTTTTGTCTTGTAGTACATGAGTGGCTCGAAGTTATTAATGTGAGGCTTGATGTACCATGTGTTATTAATTTTAACACCCATCTCCAACCTCCCATGGAAACCCTTACGTTTTCCAGATGTGACTTCTTGGAACAAGAGTGGGGAGGGTAAATCCTAACTGCCTTGCATAGTTTTAAAACATTATTTTCTTTGGAAATTTTCTAGCGGAGATTGAGGGTACCTTCTATTCGAGTTTAGAAGGATGTGGAGTTCCATTTCTTGTCTTTGAACTTTTGGGTTTTTGTTCTGCATACATGTACTTAACCTTGCATATATTATGTCTACATTCAAAGATATGGATTTTCCCAGTCATTCGGGAGCTTGGGAAAAAATTGTTGAGTGCTTTCACCCTTACTTGATAACCAATTTTGTAATTTATGTTACTGGGTTCCAATTCTACAGTGGTCGAAGGTGTTTATTTGATAAATTATGGTTGAAGTCCCTATGTGCATTTTGTTTATTATGTGCAATACTCCAATTACTGTTGCTTTCCTGACCTTGTATTGATTTCGGGTTTGGAAACCTTACAGGTTTCTCTAAGAGATGAATGTCCTGGTTACATTTAGCTTATTGTATAGTTTTTCCTTTTTACTGAAGGTATATTTTTGGATACTTCGTATAATTATGGGACCTTTTTTATGTTCAAGGGTACCCATCAGAAAATAATGTTGAATTTGTTTGGTTGAGACACTCTTCTATAGGAAATCCATCTCGGGTTTGAGTTGCTCCTGGTAAAAATTTCATACGCTAACACTTTGTCATCATCTTATGAAAGTTTTGGTTTCCTTATGTAATGGTTATGCATCAAAGTAAGTATGCTCGACCAAACTAGCAGGGTTTAACCTGTATCAACCATCCACATACCTTGTAAGTTTAACTTTAAGTGTTTTCCTTTTGTAACTGTGAAATTTACCATACTCGGCTGCCACTTTAAGTTTTTTTTGTGTTTAAAACCTTGTGACAGGTAATGACTATGATTTATTAGCTAGGGTGTTCAACCTTGATAGGTAACTCGGTTTGTAAGTAAACCTTATATACGGATGACTGTATGTTACCATATTCTCTATTCAAATTAGTGAGATGGTTACTTGTCCTAGATCTGTTGACTATTTTGGTCTAATTTCAACAATAAGTAGAGTATTTTCTGTACATGTTGTTTGCAAGGATTCCCTGCATGTATGGTTGTGTATGAAGGATTATGTTACTATTGTTCTATTTTTAACTAAAATTGGGCTAAACCATTGTGCATCTAAAAATGACTTTCACTCATGTTAATTTACAAATTCAAGTCGATAATGATGTAGCTCTGTTAACTATTTATCAATGGAAATTTTTATTTGCTTCTCAGTTTTTGGTTACGAGTGATTCTGGCCTTTAATTTCCTTGCTCATATAATTTTCTTAGTTCCCTTATCATTTAAAGAGGGTTATAAAACTACTAGATTGTTTCTATTTATTTTTATGTCCTTTAGCTGTTAATAATCTATACTCTTAACCTTATTTTTACATTCAAGATTTTATTCATGGAAACAACATTATCGTTTAACATTTAGCATGTTGGTTGTATATCCATTTATATAAATTCGTTTTTGTATATATTCTAAACATCTTCACAGAATTAGCATTATCATTTGCATCTAACATGTTGGTTATATTTATATTTATGTAGTTTTCCACTCAGTACATATTCTAGAACTTCTTTACGGCATTAAAATTATCATTTGGATCTAGCATGTCGGTTGTATATTCCATTTATATATTTTCCTCTATGCTCGACGATTTTGTTTATACTTTCTGTATTGGTTATGGATATAATCATTTTCTGTGATATTTATCGTGACAATTGTATAATAGAATGATACATAGTAAAATCCTCTAATATTTAATTAGATTAAAAATTTTTATAACTTATCCATAAAACTCAAATTGCATGGAAACTAAATTCGTACAGAATATTCAAAAATTATATTTAAAATTGAATTTAATCAAAATATTTTATGCACAAACTACTAAAGAAATAATAACTTAATCGAGAAGAGAATGGAAGAAAACATGTAATCGAGATTTATTTAGGTGAAAACAAAGTTAAGTGGACCGTTCCTCCCAAGCTTGTATCATAGCTCTCACATATGCCCACTCTGTCCCCCCCGAGCTAAATATCGATCCAAAACTAACCAAGTGACTTGTTGCAATGCATATGGTTATAAGCATTACATGAAGATCCCTCTGTCATGTAAATATTTCTAAGATTTCATATCTTATTTAGAATGGTGCCCCATTCTCTTTGTTATCTTTTATTTTTTAAGATTTTCCTATGTATTTGACACTTGTATGAGCCTCCTGTTCAATGACTACCTCTCAAATTGAGTTTTGTTCATTGACCACCTTTCAATCTTATGTTTACACATGTTCCTAAAAACCTAATATCTTGTTTCACTTTTGTTGAGTTAACTCAACGGATATTCACCACTTTGTCCCCCTGTTGATGTCACTTGGTGATTCTCTTTGAATCAATGGATTTTTTCTTTTAAGAGTCCACTTCACGTGTGCTTCCTCTTTTATTATTAATAAAATAATAAATAAAACAATAATTTTTGAGTTAGATCATTAGGATCAATAATGTGTTGATAACAAAAGAATAAGAATAATAATAAGTTTTGAATTTGAAGTTTTGGGGTATCACACACACTCTAGCCACTAAGAAATTCAAATGGAAGGAAACTCCTTCTTCCTCAACACAAGTTAATAGTCTAGAAATCAGAACACAATACTACTCCGCTCACACATGTGGATGGTTCTCAGTGAGAGGTTGGTATTCAATTAACGATTGATGATTAGAGTGGTTGGCACATACATGTTAGGAGATCTTAGTATTCGCACATATGTTATTGGGTCACTAGAGAGGGTGCCCACCTTCCTTCGCCAACCAACATGAGGACATGTAGCAGTTTGTTGGCAACTTCTATTGCAAACTTCCCTTGCTAGTCTAGTTCAATAGGGAGTTTCTTAAATAAATAATTACCATGTCAATTACATCTGTTAGTTATTTAATAAACCACATTTCTCAGTGTCATGGAATATGGTTCTCCATAATTTCTATTAGAATGTTAGTTATGTCATTCAATAACATTGTAAATAGTGATCGCCAATCCCACTTTGTAGAGCTCTCCAGAAATAAAGCAACAAGCCACTTTTTGTTGTCGAAAACAAAGTCAAACAATCTAATAAAGGGTGCCTTCTTTTGTTGGATAAAGCTGATGGTATTTTGTTGTTACTCCCAACATCTTCTCTATGGATATATACATCTTTTCTTCTATGTAGCAATGGTTTTTTTTGTAAATAAAGAGAGAGAACCTTATATTATATCATCATGAGTGTACATCTGCATATCGTTTGGAAGCCATCTATTCCGCCACTTAAGGGAAACCGGAACAACTAGCTCCAAACGGTGCTATGACTATGATGTCAGAGGTTCATTTTACAAAAATTGGAGTGAAAGATCATAATTTTGACAGGAGATTAATTCCCCTTAACTAGCCTAGGGCAGACTTTTTTCAGAACCGCCATTTCTATGATGGTTACAAAACTGTAAAAAAGAGTAAATTGAAAATCACTATTCATTCTAAAAATAGAATTGACATGAAATAGAGACAAGGGTGGGCCTCATCAAGCCTTTGGGGAACCTGGATATCCATGGATGATGTAGGCCGAGACGAACTTGTGCATGCAGGTGGGGCATTTAGCTAGAGAAGGGGCATCTAAGAGTGCTTCGAACAAAATATCTAATCGTTGGTGGATGGTGCTTTGTCCATGCAATTTCGCGTCCTACTACTGTCATATGTCAAAGAGAAGCATAGGGTGGATTGATCTTTACTGGAGGGTTTGCGAGGTTGGCTAAAATGATCTATCAAGGCTCTCTGAGAAGATGTGATCCGATTATCTCGAGTGAAGGCATTTTTGTTCCTGGTAGAATTCCTTGGCTTGCCTCTATCTCGGGGCATTGTGAGAACGAGGGAATTAGGGTGATGTTAGTTTGAGGAAATACAGAGGTCTCATTGGAGGTAAGCGAAAATGCCACGAAGCACATAACAGAGGTGGTAGCTATCAAACATTAGGTGAGAACAGGCACCTTGGTCAATTTTAGTGCTGCTGAGTTCCATTGATGTCCCTCCCATTGCCATTGAAGGCTGAGAGGACTGGTTCAAGCATCTAGTACCAGTGGCCTGGCTGGAGCACTCCTCCATGGGTTTCCAAAGGCGCACTGACTTAATATCCCCTATGGTGTATTCCATGGGGAGATAATAGCATTGAGGGTGGTGGCTTGGGGTATTAACTCTCACTGCCAGCTTCTTCTGCCATCTTTCCCCCCTCTCTTGCCATTTGTCACCCCATTCGGGTGAGGGTAGTCTCTTTGATCAAGCTCTTGGCATTGAGTCCAAATTGTTGAGATATAGGGTCGTCCAGGTATCATGAGGGTGATTTGTCGAGTGAGGTCCACCCCAACATTGGCAAGTTTTTTGGCCATTTTTTTTGTGTCTCTCTTCACGTGAGAGGTGATGATCGTTAGAGAGGGTCTTAGTAATTCTTGAAAGATGTATAGAGGGCCCAATAGGCACCATCTTGGGGTGATCTTTTCCATATTTTTGCCATTGATGATTTTGGAAGCTAGATAAATTATAACCTTTGATTCTCCTTCGATGATGAGACAAGTGAGAATGTGGTCTAGGGCTAGTTGGACTCTTCTGATCATACCCCAAATCTCTCTCGACTTGTTGGTATCATGTCCAAGATTTTCTGCAGTTATGTTGTGTATTCTGCCAAGACTATCCCTTGTTACTACACCTGCCCTAGAGGGGCGTGGATTTCCTTTTGAAGGTCCATCGAAATTGATTTTTTGGAAGCGAGGAGGCGGGGAGGACCAGATTGAGCGACTGGTCAGTAGGGAAGAGAGGGGAGGAAGGGTTGGGGAAAAGTTTGAAGAGAGCTTCAGGTCCCAAGAGTTAAGAATTAGGAGTTCTGCATGGTGAGAAGGTTGGTCATATTTAGTCCAAGGTTGTAGCTGGAGGATTTCTTGAAGGTTCAGGAGGATGGTGGACCAAAGGCTAGCGGGGGTGGAGGGTTTTGAGTGAAATATTGTCCTGTTACGTTCTTTCCAAACTTTCCAAACTATGAAGCCTGGTAGGAGTTTCCAGATCCTATTGAGAATTTGGCATTTGTAGGGTCCTCATCCCCAATTTCTGATTGTGTTTGTGATACTGCTCGGATCTCGATGAGCTCTCCACAGATGTTGAGTGGCATGATACCAAATACCAGCATTGGCGGCACAACTATTGAGAAGGTGTTCCATGGTCTCCTCATTTTTATTGCATAGATGGAAGATTGAGGGGCCAATAAAGCCTCATTCTCTAAGATTATCCCAGGTTAGGATCTTGTTTTGTAAGAGGAGCCAAAGGAAACTGGATATTTTTGGCCAAAATTTTAACTTCCAGACCGCAATCAATATGGGATCCTTTGGTATGGATTGAAAACCCTTCTATAGAGCATATCCTTCTTTGAGAGTAAAGTTGTCATTGGGTGAGCTCCCCCATTTGATTATGTCTAGGGCATTGCTGATTCGAATTATTCAAGGAGAGAGCACGTGAGTCCAGTTCTGCAAGTTGGAGTTTTCTATTATCTGAAAGTTATGAGGTGTGGACTTCCAGTTTCTCCAGGAATGATTGTTTGGATTGTTTATCCACATGTTAGCTACTTTAGCTTTGGCAAGGTTTTTTATGCGGTTTTCATAGTGTTGTAGAGTTTCATCTGATTGAATGGGTGACAATTATTGCCAAGCATCAGTCCAGAACCTGGAATTTTGACCATTGTTGATTTCCCAGAAGGCATGTTCCTGGATTAGTGGTCTGTTCCTCTAGGCAACATTCCAAATGTTGGTGCCTTGAGTTTTATCTTGCATTCTGATCAAGTGTGGTTGTTGGATGCTTGGTGCATATTTTTGTTTCCAAAGTTGGTCCCATATTTCTATAGGATTTTTGATCCATATCCACCAAATATTTTCTCCCACAGTGTTATTGAGCTTGCAAGGGTCTCTGAGGCCAAGACCCCCTAGGGATTTGGGTTTGCAAACTTTTTCCCAGCTGACTAGAGCCCATTTCTTATCTAGGTTGTGGCCATGCCAAAGTAAGGTTCCCTGAAGATTTTATATTTTCTTTATGACTGATTGGGGGGTAGCAAGTGCAGAAAAAAGATAGGAAGGAATGGCTTGGAGAACTAATTTGAGGAGAGTGATTATGGCTGGAAGATTGAGAGAGAGAAAGGTCCAGCTGCTGAGATGATTTGAGATGGAGAGCAAGAGAGAGTCCCATTAAAGGTTTCGAGCTTCCAAGTTGGACAACGGGAGGCCTAGGTAGTGAGTTGGTAGATAGTAGACCGGTGTGGAGAGTAGCTGAGAAACATGTTGTTGGACATCTTTGGGGGTATTGAAGAAGAAAAGATGTGACTTTGCAAGGTCTAAGGAGGTGCCAGTAGCTTCACTGAAGTCTGAGAGGATGGAATTGAGCTTGCTGGATTCTTGCGCCATGGGGATGTTCATGAGAATGGTGTTATCTACAAATTGACTATCGGAGGTTTCGGGTTCGAGCCCATGAAGGGAGAGGCCTTGCACATAGCCATTTTCTATAAACATTTTTATGTAATGTCCCAAGCCCTTTGCCATTAATACAAAGAGAAAGGGAGAGAGAGGGTCCCCTTGCCTTATTCCCCTAGAGGGGGAGAAGGGTTGGGAGGGGGATCTGTTGACAAGGATTGAGAAGAAGGTGGAGGAGATGAGGTTCAAGATCCAGTCAATCCATTTAGGACATAATCCAAAAGCTGTAAGGACTTCTTTTATATAGTGCCAGATTAATTTGTCAAAGGCTTTGGAGAGGTCAAGCTTAAGGAGCATACCTGGCGTACGTGTGCTTTTGAGCAAGTGGATGATGTCATGAACCAGAATAATGCTATCCATTATTTGTCTTCCTTCAACATAGCCCGATTGCTCCTTGGAGATTATGAAAGGGAGGATTGGCTTGAGTTTGAGAGCTATTACTTTTGAGATAATTTTGTAGATCACATTGCAGAGTGATATGGGTCTAAATTTTTTTGTGTTGGTGACCCTCTCTTCTTTGGGTATCAGGGTGAGGAAGGTGGCATTGAGGGCTGGGAGGACTTTTCCATAGTTGTGTGATTCCTCTACCAGTTGCCAGACTTCCTCTCTT
The DNA here is from genome assembly GCA_900067695.1 of Picea abies. NCBI lineage: Eukaryota > Viridiplantae > Streptophyta > Pinopsida > Pinales > Pinaceae > Picea > Picea abies. The sequence goes on along the minus strand of CBVK0100043083.1, from coordinate 19,406 downwards.
AGCATGGGCCAACAGGAGTGAAATAAGTCTGTTGTGAAGCCATCGGGCCTCGGAACCTTGCCTGTGGGTAACTCCTGTATGGCTAGATCCACTTCATGTTGACTTATGGGGGTCATGAGGGCTTCATTTTTATCTAGAGTGATAAGTGTGGGGATGTTGGTTGTCACTCATCTTATTGCCTCAGCTCGATTCATCGATTCTTCTAAGAGGAGGTACTGGTAGTAATCTGTGAGATCTTGAGTGATGTCCTAATGAGTCAGCAGGGTGTTGCCCTAATCATTTCCTAGCTTGGTTATGCGGCTGATGAAGCGCTAGTGGATCATCGAGCGGTGGAAGAATTTTGTGGGTTTTTCCCCTTCTTTTAGCCATTGAATTCTAGATTTTTGTCTCCAAGGAATTTCTTCCTTATTTAATTCTCTTCCAATTGTTTTTTTACTTTTTTCTCTTCCTACTACTGATCTGGGGTGAATCTGGTTTGAATGGCCATCTTTTGAAGGGATTCAAGTTTTTGTTCCAAGAGTTTTCTTTCTTGAAAAATATTTCCAAAGACTTCTTTTTTCCACTTTCGCACTTTCTTCTTGAAGTATTTTGAGATTTTGATGGAAGCAGTACATCTTGGTTCCCTGCTAGATCTTTGTTGTGTCCCACCATTGTTTTTCCAAGGTTTGGAAGTTTGTATCTGAAAGCCAAAAAAATTTGAATTTGAAGGGTTTGAGCTTGGGGGAGGCCGTCGTGTTGACCCATAGCTGAACAAGCCAATGATCTGAGCCCGGTTTAGGAAGGATTATGGACTCGATTAATGGGCCTTCCAATAGAAGGGTCTTTGAAATAAGAAAGTGTTCGAGCCTGCAGGAAATTTACTGGGGTCCAGTTCGCTTGTTCATCGAGGTGAAGGTTGCATTTCCATTTTCAATTTCTATGAGTTTGTGAAGATCCAGGAGTTCCTAAAATTTTGAGTTGTCTTTCTCTAGTATTTTCTTCCCACCCCTTTTTTCCTCGAGAGTGAGGATCATGTAAAAGTCTCCAGCCAATATCCATCACTGGTTATTGGCTATGGAGCTGAGGTAAGCTAGGTTCTGAAGGAAGAGTTCATTTTCCTGGATGTTCTGCGGTCAATAAGAATTGGTGATCCATCCATGTATATCCAAGCCAATTGCTCGATAATGTGCTATGAGGGAGCCATGTGTTGAGAGGGATTGGTTGATTATGACTGAGTTTGGGTTCCAAATAATTTCCAGGTCGCCTAACGCACCTTTCGATTCTGTTTGGTAAGAATTACAGTTGCACTAGCATATTCTAAAGATATCTTCTGTAGTCTGACCTACACATTTTACTTCTTGGAGGAGAAGGATGTATGGGTCTTTCGATTTAATGTAGTTGTGGAGGATACTTTGCTTAGATCTTCCATTGAGGCCCTTGATGTTCCAAGTGATGAATTTCATGATTTAATAGTTGGGTTGGTGGGAGAAGGAGCTCTTTGAGAGTTGGTGTATCTGTCGTGAGTTGATCATATAGTTTCCAAATTCCTTGATGAGCAGTTGCACTGATTTCCTACCCCTCCTTTTGTTCTCTTTTGTGTTTCTTCTTTGATTTGAGTTAGGATATCCTCTTATGCCCAGTCGTAAGGTTTATCCTGCTGACGAATCCAGAAAGACTTTGTGCACTTTCCTTACTTGTTCTTCAGGTAGGGTTTGTAGATATTTCTTGTTGAGAGCTTCTTCCGGTATGTCGAGATCTATTTGAGCTAGGTCTTGTTCATTCATTTCCATTACTGTGTCTTCCTCCTTATCTGGTGCCTTCCGAGAGTTTGGGGGATAATGCAAGGTTTCCTGGGTTGCGGTCTCCTTTGGTTGTCGGCTTTATTTATTGTTGGTGTCATCTACTCTTATTGTTTTATTGGGGATTTCCACCTCTTCTGCCTGTGGTAGTTTTGTAAGGTCTTCAAAGGAGTTGGTGTTAGGGTGTTTTCGGCTGTTTTTGACTGTTCATTTTCTATACATTTTATTTTTGAGATTTTGTACTTGGGTAAGCCATTATTTGTATTTTCTTCCTCTGCTAGATTTGGGGGGGCATTGAGGGGGCATTCTCTGAAGAGGTTTCCATGCTCATGGCATTTTCTGCATCTCAATGTTACATGCTCATAATCTATTGTCTGTGCCCACTCCTCATCTTGGTATTCCAAGGTTATCAAGCCTAGGAGGTCTTTGGATATGTCCATATAGACACATATTCTAGCATGGGAGGTGTATTTTTTATGCTTAGTGGCTTCTAAGGATTTGACATGTTTCCATAGAGTATTGCCTATGCCTAACAAGATTTATTCTAGCCAAAATTCTTGATATAGGGAATAGAGAGGGATCCATACCAGGGAATAGGTGAAGTTCTCTTTCTCCAGGGAGAAGTGTTCTGTCTAGAATCGTAGATATAGCCCAACCGAGTTGTAGAAATAGGGTCCTCCTTCAAATACATGGTCTTTTCCCTCCAGATTGTACAATGTAACTGTGAAGAATCCATTACAACTCAGTTGGAGCTCGTAGTCTCCCTTGGGGTTCCACCAGGTTTTGATCCATCGAGATAGGTCTCTTTATGAGTGCCAGAGGCCTAGGAACTTTCCTATGAGGGAATGATAACTCATGAAATGGGTGTGATCTCCTATTTTATTTCTTTTTATAGTGTATCTTGGTGTCGTCTGGGTCTGCGGAATGCATTTTCCTGGGAGCCATGCATGAGCCACTTTTGGATGTGAGGTCTCTGCATCCATGTTCGTTCCTGTGTTGATGTTCATTTCATCCTGCAAGAACTTCTCTCTCAAATGCTGTGGCGGTTCGAATGAAGGTCTGCGCACACGTGCATTGTGCGGGTCATTCACTGTAATGTTTTGGAATGAGGGGGCATTTACCCCCTCTTTAGTGGCCATGTTGTTTCACCACTCAGATATGCAATGCAAGGTGCATCAGAGGTTAACAGAGATGTTCAACTGGGAAGTTGGGGGATTCGGAGAGCATGAAATTGAAGTTGAAACCCTAGTTGTAGAGCGAGCTTGAGTCATCTACTGTGTAGCAATATGAATTTTATGTCTCCCAATCATTTTTCATTCTTGCATTTTATTTTGTAGGTTTAATTGCATATCAATTGGTATGAGATCTTATGACATCCTCAAGAATCAAAACATTTTATTTTGAAGTTATTTATTGGAAAAATAAATTTCCATTTATGAAAATTCATACCTGATATTATTAAAGTATGTAATGACTATATTTGTGATTGTTGAGCAAGAGTTTGACCTTCCAATTGTCCTCTTTGATTGAGAGATGCATGAGAAATATAATTTTAATATATTTAATGCTTGAAACAAGTGGAATGTGCATGCTAAAAATAGTTGAGTATGAATCCATGAGTGGGGAACATGTTTGAGTTAATTGAGAGATGATTTTTACTAGTGTCAGAAGTGGATTTTTATCACTCGAAGCCCCTAAAAATTAGGGATTTGTAAAGATGTGAATTTCCAAGGAGGGAAATGATTTGAAGAAAATTCCTAGGAAAATAAAAGAAGATAAATACAAAATATGTGGGAGGAAGGATATTGCTTAGTATGTGGTTGAAAAGAGACATTTTCTATGTGAGAACTTTTGTGTTAGGAAAATGACATTTCTGAATTGTACAGAGGTACTTTTGGCTAAGGAGTGGAGCTCAATTCACCCTTATGGAGTCATGGTCAGGATAACGGGGTGATCAGGACAAGTAATATTTGTTATTATGCATCTACGGTTGGGTGGAACATGGTTGTTCCATTTTTTTCTAGATTGACTATTACATATATGTATTCATTTTAACCTATACTTACTCTTGATGGATGATTGAATTTTATGTTACCTACAAAATTAGAGTGTTATAGATGTATCTATAGTACACAAGTTAGTTTATTTACTTGTATTATTCATGGATCTCGTAATATGGAAAGATACATTTTCTTTCTAAGTTATGAGAAGGGGAATATAAATATGCTCTATATAAACCCACGAAGGTTAAACTATGTAAAAATTATTCCTTGAAGCATAAATTGAACATGTCATTAGGATTGTATAAATTAAGTTTTATATTGATTCAATATGAGTACCTATAATAGAGAAATGGGAAAATTCTAGTAGGCTATAGAAATAAATCAAATATGGGATATATATATATATATATAAACTTCCTTTCTTGGTAGTAAGCTATATATTTCGATATGAGCAAGTTAATCTATGGTTATAAGTATGAACTTTTACCAGATATATATTTCCATTGTTTTTCCTTGATCTCTACGGGTTTAGTAGAAGACATAAGTAAATTCATTTCAGAACCTAAAGTAAATCTTTTATAATTGTGTTATAGTTCTTCTTTGAGGTTATTGAGTATGTTTGATTACAATATAAATGCATGAATTAATTTATTAATTAAAAAGAAAGCAGCAAAGAAAAATCATGTGTACTAGTGCAATATATCATAGATAGGTAATGACCATTTGTAGGCATGGATATATTTATATATTCTCCTAGACTTGTAATGTGTTTAAAATATAACAGACAAAGGGATAAAATCATAACAAAATAGTTTGATAAATATTTATTAGATTTCTCACTTTTGAAGGTTCGTCAAGAAAACAAAGTACTTTATACAAATTAAGTCTAGGGTTCCTGAATTAAGAACTAGGAAAAATGTGATCCTAAGGTGGAACTGTAATGTACCCCAAATTTCCCAAATAAAGAAAAACATTTATTAGGGGACATTAAAGTTCCTTGACTCTCCAACATTTTATTGTGAAACAAAGATAATCCATTAAACATATCTTTATTCCTTTATTGTATGCATGGCAGATTTATCGTCGTTATTGGATTATAATCATACACTTATTTTTATTGAAGAAAATTGTGACCAAGGCTGTCATAGCCCTTAGAATAACCAGCATGTCTATGTCAAGACATGTTATCCATAATAAAGTGCGTAATAGACTACAATTAATCATATATCATCCACTTCTACATAATTCTCCTAGCTCCGATCAACAATATAGACTATAGAGTATCATATAAACTATCCATAACAATAACACTAACCATAATGATATATATATAATTTACCATATAGAATATCATATGGATACCATAACACTAACACTATCCATAACAATATATATATTGTTACCATATAGACTATCATATGGATACCATAACACTAACACTATCCATAACAATATTTATATATTGTTTAACATATGGACTATTATATGGATAACATAACAACATATGACTTTAGCATAGTGTAATGATCATATTATTATACACAACTTATTGTTTTTTTCTAGCGCCGCGAACATAAATGTAATATCCTCAAATTTTAGAATATTAAATTCTAAGTGAACTTTGAAATAATTTTCCATTTTGGAAAATTCGGATTTGGAAATTATTTGGCATTTATGCAAAATCTAAATTTGGAATTTTGATTGTTGAAATTAATTGTTGATGAATGTTGGGCAAATATTTGACTTTCCCAACTGTTATCTTTTATTTGACACATGTGTAAGACAAAATTTTAATGAATGAAATTCTTGAATACAAATCGAGCAACTAGGTTAAAAATAGCTAACCATGACTCCATTGGTGGGGAACATGTTTGAGTTACCTCAAGGCTAATTTTTACAAGTGGAAAATGTGGAAATTGATCACTAGAAGCCCCTTAAAATCATGGATTTATAAAGCTGCGAACTTCCCAAGGAGGGAAGGAAAGACCTAGGCACAAGATGCATATAAAAACAACATATGGAGGAGGGAGGACATTTATTAGTATGTTGGGGAAAGGAAACTATTTTGTTGTTATGAGCACTATTAGTCTAAAGAAAAGGAATTTATGATCTGTGGATGGTGACTATATAAAGGATGATCATTCATTTTTCCCTTATGGACTCATGGTAAGGCTAGGGGGTGAACATAGCAAGTGAACTTGATTGTTATGTTCTATGGATGGGTGGAACATGGTTGTTCCATTTGTATTCCAACATCAAGTTTCAGATATGTATAATGGTTTTCATTTCTTGTTAATGTTATGTTTATGATTATTGTTTACTAGCATTTTAACGAAAAACAAATCATAAGAAGAAATCAGGGACAATACTTACCTTGAGCCCTGACGAAGGTTCATATATCCTTTTATTCTTTTGAGACAATTCTTCCATGATCCAGGAGTAGGAGGAGTGGAACCAAAATCGACTGATGAGTACCGTTACAAAGAAGAAAAGGACCCCATAATTAATTTCACATATTATTGCATAAGATTTCCACTTATAAAATGGAGAAAAAGGACAATAAGTAATTATTACTGAAATAGATAGTGAATAGATTAATCAATAGGAAACACATATTCATAAATATCCAATCCCTATGTAGAGGACCAGTAAATGGAAGAGTTGATCCTAGCAAAGTCAACATCTAAACAAAGATCACATTTTAATTTTCATGAAATCACATACTGTTTTTTTTTCAATTAGGGAATTGGTCACAGTGAGCTAAGTATTAAATCAATAAGAATTGATAAGAGGCGCATAAGAAGTGACCTGTGCATTGTTCACAATCATTCACTAAAATTAAATAACATTACAGTAAGGGTCCAATACATAGTCTAAAGCCTGACTGTGTAACAAACGTGGGTCGAACCCTATGAGTAGTCAGCATAGGAAAACCCTTTCATAAAAAAATTAACTCTAACACATGATAGATCAGGTGACCATGGTATAAACAATGACTCTCTCGACAGAGTCAAATTATGGCAGTCCAAAGAATACAAACAACGTGTTGTTTCGAACGAATAAGGTCGTACTAATTTTCCATGTATTTACACGGGACAAAATTTATGAATTTCCCCACAGAGGATACATTTTTCCATATATGTTATCTCTCTCTCTCTATATAGGATGTAATTTACAAATTTCCCACAGATGATTAATCTTTCCATATATATTATTGCTATTTATTTACACAGGATATAATTTATGAATTTCCTGCAAAGGGTTATTTTTTCCACACACACACACACACATAGAATGTAATTTACCGATTTCCCTCAGAGGGTTAATTATAAACTTTCCTATGGATTTTTCAACAACATATTATTCCAAATAACACCAACCTACGTATCAAGGGTTGGGATCTTGGATGAATCTCAGAGGGTAAGGTGAACAATTTTTACAATTATGAGGATAAGAAAACACGAAAGGAAAACAACGGGCTTAACATTAATAGTGTTTCAGGCAATGGTATATCTGGGAAGGAACCTCAAACCGACCACTAAGTCTCAAGGCGTCTCCTCTAACTTACAAGGTACCATAAACACAGTGGAATCCTAGAGAAAACACACTACAGAGGTGTGAATGTAATACATTGTAAATCCTCAAACAAAGAAAGAAAAAAATGAGAAGATTGTCCATGAAGCCTCTCTTATAGTTTTAGATTGAACTGAAACATAGATTTGATTCACAGGATATAGAGAACATAAGAAACATAACTATCCACTTACCTTGCTCATAGAAGAACCATAGATGGGCATTTCCTCTCCATCCATCACTCACAGAAATGAGCCATATGAAAACCTTCGTTCACATTTTTTCATAGAGGCCATTGCTTAACAAAATCAATCCCTACAAAAACTCCAGTCATGTAAAACATAGAGGTAATGTGTGTTACAGATTAAGGGGAAAGAAATGAAAACATGGGTTACCTCGAAGGCCTCACGAAGAGGAGTAATAGTTTTTGGTACACCCTATGTCATGCCATGTGAATACAAGGAGGTGATGAGCCCACGTTGGGCAGTATCACCTAAGTGTCAATTCTAAAGGGTACGAGACAAGTCTCTGCATTAATGGGCCAGGGCAGTCTTAAATTCCTATAGGAACCAACCTGTCAGCCACCATTAAAATGGTTTTGAACCAATTTATTGTTGAGCCATGTCACTAGTTGGGTAGGGTTACTAACATTCTGGTTATGGTATATGTTCGATACACTATACAAATGGTGTATGACATTATGTTATCCACAAATTGGTTTATACGTTAAATGATAGCTATATCATTAGGGATAGTGTTAGTGTTATGGTAACATATAATACTATGTATGTTAAACGTTTGGTATATCATTTATTCTAAATTCATACATGTTATAGTATCCATATAATAGGTTGTATTTTAAATGATATACATTTAATGTGGATAGTGTAGTGTTTTGGTGTCCATATACTAATCTGTATTGTTGAGGATAGTGTTAGCGTTATAGTATCTATATAATAATATGTATTTTGAATGATATATATATTGATATGGATAGTATTATGGTTGTATCCATATGATAGTCTATACGATAAATGATTCATACATTGTTATGGTTAGTATTATCGATAGACTATACAATAGTCTATAGTGTATATTCCATAGTATACATTGTTGATCAGAGATAGGAGAATTATGTAGAAGTGGACGATAGATGATTAATGCTAGTCTATTACAAGCTACATTAGGGATAGCATGTTTATTCTAAGGACTATGACATTCCTAATCGCAATTTTCTTCAATACAAATAAGTGTATGTTTTTAATCCAATAACGACGGTAACTCTTCTATGCATATGATAAAAGAATAAATATGTAATTAATGGGTTATCTTTGTGTCGTACTCAATGTTGAAGAATCAAGGAACTTTAATGTCCCCTAACTAAAATAATTTTTATTCAAAAATTTGGGTTACATTACATACGGTATCCAAGCTGAAGGTTACAACACTTGGACCTCAGGGCAAGGCCAAAAAACTATTTTAATTCTTTTATTTCTGTTGAAGAAAAAATAACAAATATGTTTACTATTACAAACATAAAAAATTGTTGGTATGTTTTGATAATGTTAGCATAGAATGAAGAAGAAATCCAACCTGAATAAAATACAAATCAATGACTTCCTAAAGAAACATGGCATAAAAAAGAAGGAATTTCAACCACCCATGTTTTGGAAACAATGAAGAACCTCATCGTGGAATTACAAGTGTTTAAAGAAGATAACAAAAAGATGAAAAAGGTTTAGGAAGACCAGTCAGAAATAAATGAAATGATGCTATGCATTATAGTAATAAAGAAGAGCCCAAAGGAAAATGGAAAAGAGGAAGAAGTCAGCAAAAGGTCCTCTAAAAACTCTAGCCATGAAACAAAAAATGAGAATAGTTTTTCCGAAGACACACACATGGTAGGAAAAAAAACAACTACAGGAAGAAAAATAAAACAAGTAGATCATCTGGAAGGCGAATTCAAGAAAATAAAACCATCGAGCTTTGACAGAGAATCAAGGATGGGTGAAGAGGATGAAGCATGGCTACTAGGTATAAATAAATACTTCCATATTTACAACCACTCTAGTAATATGAAATTCAGAATGGCCATTTACAACTTGAAGGGAAAACCAAGTATCTAGTGGGAAGACCTGAAATTGGCTAAGGGATTGAAAGATAACAAATGGAATGGTAAGATTCTAAGAAATATTTCAAGAAGCAATATTTTTCAGAAAGATATTACAAAAGAAAGACTAAGGAATTCTACGAGCTAAGACTAGAGCAAATGACCATGGACGATATGATAAATAAATTTCTAGAACAATTAAGATTTGTACCATACATGAAGGAAGACAAAGTAAAGATACAACCATTCTTAAGATGTCTACCACATTTGTACAAAGACATAATTGAATTTGACAATCCCAAGACTTTGAATCAAGTTTTTATAAAGGCTCGGATGTTCTATGATCAGTACAAATAGAGGTCTTAAATTCCCAAGGCATGGAAGGACAAGAAACAAGACAAAATGAATTAGCGAAAAAAAGTTTTCCAACCAACACCTTTCTAGAATATGGAAAAAAGTTTCCAAATAAAGGATTATCATTCCAACACCCAGAGTGCTCAAGGGGAAGGTAGACTAGTTAACCTAGGAGTCAAGAAAGTTTAGGACAACCTGAGAGAACCATTGAAGTGTTGGGAGTGTGGAGAACCTCACTTGAGGAGAAACTTTCCATGCTTAATTTCCACAATGAGAACTACAGTCCATAAACTGCAAGAGGATTCTATAGTAGGAGATATGGGTAGAAGTGTGCACAGAATTAATGTAGCTATAGATGGCAGACAAGCATATCATCAATCCACTATTTTGGAGGTTGAAGGTAAAATTCATGATAACCACATTTCTATATTAATTGACCCAGGAGCTAGTCTGAGCTATGTTACTCTTGGTTTAGTTGAATAAAAAAACTCAAGAAAGTAAATCATTTTTAGTCTTGGTTAGTATAGTTAGCAATAGGGACCAAGAGAAAAGTAGCCGAATTTATTCTTGAAAGTGAACTCATCATAGATGGTCAAAGTACAAAATTAAATCTAAACATTTTACCTTTGGGATCTCACGATATAATCATTGGAATGGACTGGTTAGAGAAACATAAAGTAATTTTAAACTTTTACGAAAAGTCACTTATTTACAGAGATGGAAACAACACCATTAGGATGATACAAGGGATCAGAAAACTAATTTTGGTTAGGCAGATACTAACCATGTAGTTTAAGAAATGAATAAACAAATGTTTCCAATTTTATGTTGTCCAAGTAACTAATCTGTTAGAAAAGGAAAACAAACCTAGTTTAAAGGACCTTACAATCCTACATGGGTTTAGAGATGTATTTGTGGATGAAATACCAGAACTACCTCCAACAAGAGAGATAGATTTCTCTATCAATATACTACCTAGATCTGCCCCGATATCTAAGGCACCTTATAGAATGAGTTTACCAAAATTAACGGAACTAAAAATTCATCTGTAAGAACTATTAGATAAAGAATATATCAAACTAAGTGTCTCACCTTGGGGAGCACCGATTCTCTTCGCTAAAAATAAAGATGGGACTTTGAGACTATGCATTGACTATCGACAACTAAATAAGATGACGATCAAGAATAATTATCCTTTACCCATAATTAATGACTTGTATGACTAAGTGGGAGGAGAAAAGTTCTTCACTAAGTTGGATTTAAGATTTGGTTATCACCAAGTGTGAATAAAAGTCAAAGATATAAATAAAACAACATTTAGAACACGTTAGAAACACTATGAGTTTGTCGTAATTCTGCTTGGTCTTACTAATGTACAAATAATCTTTATGTTTTTGATGCGTAGTATATTCAGTCAATATCTAGATAAATGTTTGTTGGTGTTTATCAATGTTATTTTATTTTACTTGAAAACAAAAGAAGAACATGAAGAACATCTGAAAATAGTATTGCACACCTTAAGGAAACACAAGTTGTATGAGAAGTTTGATAAGTGCAACTTCTACCAAAGTAGGATACAGTACCTAGGACACGTGATATCCGAAGAGGGTACTAGAGTTGATCCAGAGAAGATAATGTCAAGTTTTAAGATATTATTAGGTTTCTTTTCATTTGACTAGATAACCATAGCATAAATAGGATCACTTAGAAATACACAATCACAAGAGACAAATCATTTATCTTGGGAAACCCTCATAGGGGAGAAAACCCAGAAAAAACTTCCTTAATATAGATAGCTAGTACAATGCCAAGAGATAACTCAAACAAATACAGAAAGTCCTCACCGAAGAATGTGCCTCTCTCTCTCTTCTTTCTTCTCCAATTCCAGCTTCGAACGTGTGCTTTGATGAACAAGTGAGTGTGTGTCCAAATGAGGCGCTAGCCTCTTTATTTATACAATCTGGCACGTCTGGAAAGAGGTGTCTTTTCACTGGCAGGGCTGAATTCTTATTCTGGGTGGTTATAACCACCTTTAATAAATTTTGGGGCCGACTTCTTATTCTTAATATTACAATTAGGGTTTGACTAATCCACAAAAGGGGATTTGGTCATTTACAATACCCAACATGATCAATCCGCAAAAGGGAATTGATCTAATGAATAATACATCAATAATAATTAGAATACTCTTTGCAGTTACAATATTTCAATAGATAAAATCTATTATGGAATGGAATATCAGTAAGGATGTAGCAGGAATCAGATCATTCATGGGAATTACCAATTATTACCGAGGATTTATCAAAGGATTTTCTAAGATCGCGTATACAGTTACATCCCTACAAAAAAAGGGAATAAGATTTACTTGGTCACAAAAGTGTCAGGACAACTTTGATAAATTAAAAGGACTATTAACTAAAACACCTATACTAAGGGTAGCATATCGTGATAAATATTTTACAGTTTGCATGGATGCAAGAATAGAAGGCTTGGGAGGTGTCCTAACACAAGATGGACATGTCATTTGTGACGAATCACGTAAATTGAAAGAAGATGAATTATGTTACACATGATTTTGAATTATGAGCCATAATTCATGCTCTAAAAATTTGATGACATTATTTAATGGGGAGAAGGTTTCTTCTAATAACCGACAATAGTGGTGTAAAGTTTTTATTCAGTCAACCAAATCTCAATGCAAGGCAAGTGAGATGGCTATCCTTTTTAAGTAAATTTGATTTCGAAGTAAGACACATTAAAGGAAAAGAAAACAAAGTTGGAGATGCTCTAAGTCGAGGGAATAATGGACTTTATGAGATAAGTTTTAGCAAAGAAGAAAACAACATCGAACAAAGAATAAAATATACAAGCTGTAATGACAAAAATTACATCAAAACAACAACAAAATTACAAGAAAATGCAGAAAAATTGAACAAAACAGATATGAGTTTAGATGAAAATGGACTGCTAAGGTTCAAAAACAGGTTGTATGTACCTAATTGTGTTGATTGAAAATCAACAATTCTTCATGAATTGCAAAAAAGGTCGTATTCTGGTCATCTAGGATACCAAAAAATGATAACATTCTTAAAAAAATTATTTTATTGGTCTAACATGAAGAGTGAAACAACTGAATATTTATGTAAATGCTTAGATTGTCAACATGTAAAGGTTGAACATTAGCATCCAACCGATCTTCTACATTGTCCACCTATACCATAATGGAAGTGGGAGATTATCTTGTTGGACTTCATCACACGTTTGCCTAAGAATCAAAAGAAAAATGACTCGAGTATGGTAATGATTGATGCACTTAGAAAATCTGCACATTTTGTACCTGTGAAGTCTACTTATAAAACAATTAATATCACTAAATTTTTTATGAGAGGAATATTTATATTGCATGGTGTAACATCTCACTCTTGCGCACACTGAGAGAACTTATTCTTTGAGGATACTTGCGTGCAAGTGATCTGGGTCATTATATTATTGGTTTTTTTTATTATGATTATGCGATAATGTGTATTTGATGATATGTTATTTTGTTGTATTTACATCGGCATGTGCTATTGAATGGGCTCTGTTGAGTGTGCAGGACTCTAGACGTTGAGGATGTCGAGGCATGGATGAAACCCCTTTGACTCTGGATCGAGTTAGGGAGTGGATTGTTGGGGTTTGAATGTTGTTGATGTGTCATATGTAATTATGATTTGATATTATAATGTTGATTGTTATTGATAAAATGATTCATTGTTGGATGCACGATGACGATAGCTTGTCGACCAAACTCACATTTGGAGTAAAGGGGTCACACACAACAACCAGAGACATTGAGGGAGAGGTGTGGTAGAAGCCCTGCCACAACCTACTGGCACTCTCATCGTGGCTGAAACTGTAGGTTAATTATTACCTAGTTCGAAAAGACCTACAATGCTATGAGGGAATATTGTGATAGTCACTCATGAAGATTCTAAGGGGCACGCAATAAGGTAGGGTCCTTATTCCTTAGATACCCTTAGTCTCCCACAAGATCACCTCACAGATTATTGGCTCCAGGGGTTTGACGTCTACCAAATTTAGTTAAGAGGTGAGTAGCACCCTTGGAGCACGAAGTGCATCTTGAAGGGAACATCACGTGAATAAAATGGAAAGAGGCGAGTGGAACCCTTGGAGAATGTGGTTTATGCTGAAGGACATGTCGCGATTTTAAATGGTAAGTGAATAAACCTAGTGCATAGAAAACTAAGCCTCCTTACGCCCTGGTCGGCCTTAAAATGAATTATGTGATAAGTAAAGTTTAATAACTAATTTTCCCTTAAGAATTATTGCCAAGCTTAGTGAATTGAAAACCTATGTCTTAGTATAACCTTGGAAAAAAAAATTATTTAGATATATAACACAAAGGGGGTAAAGAAAATTTGAGCATTAATAATTAAAGTGGAAATTTTAATAAAGGTTTAATTAATAAAAGGGGTATTCGTTGCTTTTATCTAAATGTGCTAATTATGAACTTAGTTATAAAAAAGGGGAAACTTTAAGAAAAAGGGAAACTTAAAGGAAAGGGGGAAACCTAAGGAAAAGGGGAAAATTAAAGAAATGGAGAATCTTAAAGAAAAAGGGGAATGTCTAACTTAGTAAGGAATCTAGCCTTTGGAACTTTCTATTTATGAACTTAACTAGGAATTAAGTAAGGAGTAATTGATTTAAGAATTGTAATGGAATAATGGGACACCGATGAGAATTTTTAGGAATTCTTTTAGGTGGGTGAGGGAAATAAACAAATTTAATTAATTAATAAATTTATTTTCTGGTGAACCTAGGGAATCATACGACATGTGTATGGGGGAGGTTTCTAGAAATTAATTAAATGAAATAGGAATATAATGAGGGTTTTGGGAAACTAATTAATAATAAAATTCTATAAAAAGGATGGCAGAGGAGGAGTATGGATCACATCTGGCTTGCATAATGTTACACTGTCGAATTTCATCTTGACTGAACTTTCTCTTGTGGGAGTTGGGATACCCATCTCGACCTTGCAAGTTGATTTGGGTGATAACATTATATGGTATTGTGTGCATGGCACCTTTTTGTCTCAGGGGGATTAGGGGGAAGAAGAGTACCCATAGCATTGGCTAGGAGGTATCGGTGAGGTCAGATCGATTGGAAAGCGAGAGTGGGATGAAGCACATGTGGGACAACGACTTCAGAGCATTTCTAGTGGGATATGATACTCATCTGTATATTTGTATTGGATTGTAGTTAAATTCCCTGTATATGCATCTCTTTAATGTCAAAATTTTGCATGCGCCAATGAATTAACATTTTAGTTAATTTTCTATCCTGAAAATTTACGCTTGTGAAATTTCGTTGAAGGGTAGTTAAATTATGTTCGTGTGCATTTAGTTAATGCCCTCTTTTGTGTTAAAGTTTATGTTTTATTTAGTGTAATACTATCCAGAGATTTCATTTTTTTATTTCAGTGAATTTTTCTTGAAGTTCGCAACGTTTTATGAACAAACAATTCAAAGTTATCCCAACCTTACGCTCACTGTACTTTTGATTTGATTTCCAATGGTGAACTCAAACTCTGAATGTAAATGACTTCTCTACGTTTTTTTGTTTATTTTTTTTAATACAAGGACAAAACGTGTTTTTATTTTCTATTCTTTTATCCTTTAAGTTATTAGTATGTTCCTGAGTAGTCGACCAGGAGCCGAATTGACTATCTTTCACTATGGTGTTAAGGATTTATATTCAAATTCCCTTCTTTCCTCTGCATGAATAATAATTGTAGGATCGTTTCTCTGCCCAACAAGGAATTTTCTCTTGAGCGTTTATTCCCTCCTCAACCTCTGCAATTATTGTGATTTATTCTCTACAAACTCATGCTTCCACACAATGATTTCTCTGCGATTGGTTTATTTCTTCCAATGAATTTTATGCTGCGAATGATTTAATTCTTGCTACGAATGATTTATTTCTAGCTGCAATTTTCTTGTTGCATTTCATTTTTCTTCCTTGAGGTTGTCTCCATTTTTCTCGCGTGGCTAGAATGAGCCCCAGACTCAAACCTTGCCTGCGTTTTGTTTTTAAACCCCTTCCCGCGTTTCCTTTATCCCTTGTATGAAATTTCTTTATCGGAAATGATTAGAAAACATCTGGATTTTAAATGTCATCAACCTCTCAACAATAATTTCCTTTTCTCTAAATTGGTTAGTCCTTATGATAGTTAATATATGCTATTACTTCCTACTTATAAAAAGTAATGAAGGCCCACAATAACTATGATAATGATCACATATTTGGTTAATTATTTCCAAGGGCATTTTTGTAATTCAGTCGAAGGGATTGGAGTAGATTTTAGGAGTTGCAAACTGATAAGACTAATTTTAGGAAGGTCTTGGATACTCGTTGGCTTAGCACGATGTGTCGGTTATACAAGGATACTGTGATACAATTACCATGTTACTGCACATGTTTGATTATTCACAACACACATCATTGCATTGGAAACTCCCTTTCCGCAGTTATAATTCCTAGACCTGGGGTTAAGCGTGCCTATATTTTAGTCCCCTTGATTAAACACACTGAATTTTTTTAAAAATGCGCAGAGATAACTTTTACCTATCCTGGGTGCATTTGTGTTTTCCATATAAGAAGAATGGTTTCAATTTGTTGGATGTAATAGTTATAGCGGTTTCAAAACCTTACATTAATTTCACAACAGGAGATTCAGGATTTAGTTATATACCTCCGACAGATGGCAGGTGTAACCATTCAATTTCTGTAATATAGAATAATGGCATGCGTAACCATTCTTCCATGTATTTATTTCTTTTACCTCCAGAACCTGTACACCAAAATATGAAGAAAACCAAATAAGAAACTTATCGAAGGAAAAACTAATTGCAGGATCTCATTTACTCCTTTAAGGTAGTAAATCTCTTATATAGTCAATCCTGGTATAACCTCTACACATTGGTAACTTTATAAAGGTTTTTACATATACTTCAAGGATCTCAAGATTTTTTCGTGGAACAACACTCAAATTACGATCTCATTTGTTGAATATTAACCTCTCGAACTAAGATTGTAACTAATGATAATCTTCAATTATTTTGACAAGAGATTCTTAATCTTCAAGTATTGACACATTTTAAAAATAATTTTCTGCACTATTACCACAACTAGATTATTCTCTACTCCTCTCTTAAGGGAAATCGCGAAAAATGTAGATAATTACAAAATACATATCTTATGACTACAAGGTATGGAATGTGGTTCTTTTACTTTCAAAATTTCTCTTGATGAAACTTTAGGATATAATTTTTAATGACCATGATCTATAATACTAGGGAAAAGAAACACCAACAACCTTAAGAATCATTTTTAATGATCATGTGCACCATGTTAACCAACTTACAAGTCAAAACACTCCAAGAAAGAAATCATGTATGTGGAATAAAATGCGATGAGACAACAGGTTCTTATAACACAACAATCCCATCCCTTAATCCTAATGAGTAGGTTATATGTAGGCATGGAATTCACTAATGATAGTGTCTTTATAGTATTAGATCACCAAAACATTAATTAATGGGGAAAAATAAAAACAATTGATACAAAGAGGCACACAAAACCAAATAAACAAGGAATATCATCTAATTATTATAATGGTTAATTTATGAATGATATCTTGTGTTACTATGCATACAATGATTGTGGCTTATTTTCACCCAGATTATAATTTACAAAATTTATAAGTAAAATAATACCAATTTAAAAGTGGACACAAGATAGTAAATATCGGTTCTTAAATACATCTTGAATGATGAATAGTTTTTCCTTTATAAGCATGATTGGCCATTAGCGAAACCTATTTTACGAAATGGTTATCCCAAGCCTTATTACAAATGATTGGATCCCTTTTAATTTAAATCTTTAATTTATTAAATTGTGTAAATAGAAGTTAACGATGTTCAGCATTAAGTTGAGGTGTCACTCCTTTTTTATTAGTGACTCCATTAATGTTTTAGAAAGAATCATAACATCATATTTTATCTTACCAACGTGGTTACAAGTTAATAGGTGGAAGAATCTTGTGGTAAATAGAATTGTGCCTCAAGTTGGTTATTGTTGGATAGATGGTGTATGGCAAATATCTTTTGCATGCTCATAAATTTAATGCTAATTAAAGCATTGTATAATATTAGATTTTATGGTGACACTCGGCGAAAGGCCACTAAAGTTCAACTAATGCTATTTACTTTTTCACCTTGCATTTTTTATTCTTGATTGCTAATTAGTGCTCGCATTGAAGGTTCATGTGACATGTGTCAGTTGGTGTTGTTGCGCTTGGTCGATTAAGGATTGTCTTTTGTCTTGTAGGCATTATTATTCTTTTTATGATTTGACGTTGTATCTTTCTCCCAAATGCATGATGTGGTAGTATGATAGGTTTTTATGTTTGTATGTTACGCGAATTGTGTGCATTGTGTTTGTCGTCGAGTTGCGACAATTGAATGTATTGTCGTTATTACCTTTCTATAAAAAATAAAAAAAAAGAATTACATCAAATGTTGTCGTAACCTTAAGAAGTTGTTACATATGGTATGAGAGTCGATTCGACCCATGATTTCGGATCACTACAACTTCCTTTGGTTATATATTTGATTATAATGTCGCTAATTAAAAAAAGATTTGTATTCGGATTCGGTAATCATGGTTAGATGATGTCACAGAGGTAGACAATGGGGTGTTAGGGGAGGAGGCATGACGCCCCCAATAGAATCCACACTTGAGGGGTCAAAATCCTGGGTAGACGAATAGGTTTTTGGGCAAGAGCAAAGAGTTGTGGGTGATGTGGTTGGGATAATGAGGTCCTTTCAGAGGATGTCTGAGGCACTGATCAACCATTTGGATAGAGATCTGGCCAGCATGACGACACCTCTTGAGGGTCCACTGTGCACTCTGGTCAATATTTGTAGCATTCACTACGAACTTGAGAAGGTCAAATTTCCTGACTTCTTTGGTGCTCCAGATGATTCAACCGTCGAGAGATTGTTGGAGAATATGGAGATGTGCTTTGAACTTCATGACTATACCTCCAACATGAAGGTTCACATGGAGGTCTATCAACTAAAGGGGAACTCTCTTCTATGGTGGAAGACTCTCCTGCCACAATTGAACATGGCCATCGAAGATGTGTCATGGGAACTGTTTCAGGAATGGTTATGAGAAAGGTATCTCTCTGAGGAATTCATTGAGCGTCAGCCCAATGAGTTGAATGCCTTGTGAAAAGGTGGCCATATGGTGCCCAAATATGAGGCCCATTTTATGAAGCTGCTTCGGTATGCTCCCCACCTGAATACTGAGAAACTTAAGGTCAACAAGTTCGTGTTTTTTCTTAATGACAACATTCTTGAAAAGGTTGGGATTTTGATTCCTCAAACCTTGCATGATTTTTTCCAAAAGGCCCTCATATTAGAGGAGGAGCTTATCAGTGGGGGTCAGAGAAGGACTCCAGCGAGACCAGTGGGGGTGAGATCGGAAGAGCGTCGTGTAGGGAAAGAGTGTAGATCTCGG
>CBVK0100043082.1:0-31783 GCA_900067695.1 Picea abies | reverse complement strand
ATCAACTTACAATCAAAGTCGAGACCGACCACCGTTCCTTGATCCTGATCCTAGGCTCCTCCTCTTCTTTGTCCTCCAACTTCTCCTTAGGCTTGAGGAAAGGCTAAAGGGTTGGGACAATGGATTTGGCAAATGGGCAGAGTTTCTTAGTTTATAATTTTTCTTCTCCAAATGGTACCCCTACCCCTTCTTTTATAGGCTAGAAGGAGCTAGGGTTTTGGACGAACTCTCGGCCATGCATGCCTGGGAGTTTTAGTTAACTGACCCATATCTTTTTGTCCCATTAGCAAATTTCCTATTTTTGTGTTTTGTTAGGTAAACGCGGGCTATAGTAGGCCTGCCAGCGTTCACCCGGATGCAGTAGTGGGTTAGGGCATGTGTGCCTTTACCTAAGAGGATTTTCAAAGAGGTTCAACAGATGTGTTGGCAATGAAGGGATATGAGTTGGCCTGATGCCAGGTAAGCATGTGTGGTGCAATTTAGGGTTATAACACATAGGAAAGAAACATTCTGATAGCTTCTAATCTTGCTACGGGTGCAAATGTTTCATCAAAATCCAGTCCTTCTATCTAAGCATAGCCTTTACAGACTAACCTCGCTTTGTTCTTGATAACTTGTCCTTGCTCATTCAACTTATTCTTAAAGATCCATTTGGAGCCAATGACGTTTTTACCTTCGAGACTTTGAACCATCTCCCATGTTTTGTTTTTTTCAATCTGATCAAATTCTTCATTCATTGCTTTAACCCAGTGATCATCTTTGTTGGCTTCATTAAAATTCTTGGGTTCCAGCATGGACATGAGAGCTATATGAGATTTTTCGATGGTTTTGATTAGCTTTCTCCTGGTTTCTACCCCTTTGTCTTTTTCTCCAATTATTTGACTTGTAGGATGATTCTTTTGAATGATTATGGAGGAGGAATTTGTAGTTGACTGTCGATTTGAGTCTGTCTGAGTGTCTGAGTCTTCATTTGATTCAGAGTCTTCATTTTCTGATTCTTGGACCTATTCATCTTCATCTTTCGCTGTGTCTTATGTAGAAAACTCATTGCTGTATACCTCTCTTGCTGGGATTCCTTCATCAATTTTTACATCAATATAGTCAACCATTTTATGCAACCTCTTATTGTAGCATCGATATCCTTTACTGTTTGTAGCATACCCTAAGAAGATACCTTCATCAGCCCTATCATCATATTTGCCAATGTTTTCATCATTATTCTTTATGTAGAATTTACTCCCAAAGAATCTGAAGTGTTTGATGGAGGCAGGTCTTCCAAACCATAATTCATAAGGGGTCTTGTTACTTTGTGGTCTGAGGTGGGATTTGTTGAGCACATGGATTGCTATGTGTATGGCTTCCAACTAGTAGGTTTGACCAATGTTCTTCTCATTCATCATTGACCTAGCCATTTCCTTCACTGTTCTGTTTTGCCTCTCAACAACTCCATTTTGTTGTGGAGTTCTTGGGATTGTGTATTCTCTCTTGATCCTATGTTTATCACAAAATTCCTTGAAGTCTCTTGACATAAACTCTCCTCCTCGATCTGATATTACTTCCTTTAACCTCTTGCCTGTTTGAGTCTCTGTTAAAGCCTTAAATGTTTTAAACTTCTCAAATGCTTCATCTTTTTCTTTGAGAAAGGAAACCGATGTAAGTCTGGAGTAATCATCGATAATCAACATGAAGTAGTTTTCTTTCCCTATGCCTTCCTGTCTTGATGGTCCAAATAAATCCATATGAACTAGTTGGAGTGGTTTTTCTGTTGAAGTAAATCTCTTGGACTTAAATTGCGTCCTGTTTTGCTTCCCTACCTGACAGGGTTTACATATTGACTCTTGGGGCTTTGATATTCTTGGAAGATATTTTACTGCCTCAAGGTTTTTGAGTTTGATTAAGTGGTCAAAGTTTAGATGTCCAAGTCTCCTATGCCATAACTAGCTTTCATCATGTTTGCTTAGATGACATTCTTCTCTATTTTCTTTCAGTACATATACATTATTGTATGTCCTTATGCCTTTGGCCACCACTTGTCCTGAGTTTAAAGAATTTATCTTGCAATCCTTGGATGTGAACAACACCTCACATCCTTTGTCACACATTTGAATTACACTGAGTAGGTTATTCTTCAGCCCATCCACAAGTAGAACATGTTGGGATTTTCCTTTTCCATTACTTAAGCTCACCATCCCTTTTCCTTTTATTTTCCCTTGAGCATCATTTCAAAAGGTTACACTTCCTGATTTTCTTTCACTTAGAGATAGAAACTTGCCTTTGTCTCCCGTCATGTGTTTGGAGCATCCGCTATCTATATACCAAGGGTTTGTTTTTCTTAGAGAAGACAATACTAATCCACACTTGTTACTTTCCTTCTTCTTCCAAAGCTTAACATTTTCAGCAGGGGATTTCGAATCTGGTTCATAGTTCCTTAACCGACACTTATTAGATTTATGTCCAAAGTTATGACAGGTGTAGCATTCAACCTCATTATTCAATAAGTCAAACTTATTGTTGCAGTGTTGCCTACTTATTGATTTTTGATTATTTCTTGGCCTCCTTAGTTGTATGTGTCCATACTTAATTTGGCAATTTGCAGTCTGTGAAGGATTATTACTTGACTGTATCATTCTTTGTTGTGGGAAGTATTTATTCCTTTGAAATCTTAATTGATCATGTCTAAGTCTTAAGGAACAATTTACAACTTTGTGACCAAAGTTAGAACAGTAGAAACAATAGCCATAGAAAAATTCTTTGTACTTGGAAAATGGTTGCCTTCTTTGAGAAAATCGATTTCTTTCTTGCTGATGACGTATTTCAGTAGAGAGAGCATTGTTTCTTCGTTCTACTAATTCAATCTTGGCATCTTTTTCTTTACTCATCCTGGGCGGCTGATTGTCTTCCTTTGTTTCTGCAGGCTTGTTAATGTCATTGGTTGTACTTTTGACAAACTTGATGGGTTCTTCATTTCCTGGCTTCCCACTGCTTGATCCCTCTTCATAACCCAAACCAATTTTCAGCTTTGGATTCCTTTGCTGATTCAGAATGGTGGATAATCCTTCTAATGATTTGATACTTGACAGACTCTGATTATACAAGGCTTGAAATTTCTCCATTTCTTTCCTTGTTTTCACTACTTCTTGTTCTAATGATTCACATCTTGTCTTCTTTTCTGATAGTTGTTGTTTCAGAATCTCTTTGATTTTCTTTGCCTCTTCGAATTCTACTTTTAGTAGGACAAGGTCTTCACCAAGTTCTTGACTGTCTTTCTCGAACTGTATCAACAATTGTCTTTTCTTTCTATTCTTGATTTTTACTCTGTCAATCTCTTCCAATGGACTGATCATCTCTCCTTCCATGTCAACCACAGCTTCTTCATCATTCTTATCACTACCTGTGATTTTATTATCATAATTATCTTTGGCCATAAGCATGAATTCATTTACCTTATATTCATAGGAAGAGTCACTATCGGTTTCTTCTGAGGAGTCATCATTGTTTACACATAAACTTTTCTTTTTATCAAATCTCCTAAACTTGTGCTTCTCTTCACCTTCATAGTTCTGATCATGTTTCTTGTGTAGACATTTATTTGAAAAATGACCTATCCTTCCACAGTTAAAGTATTTGAAAGGAAATTTACCTTTGTATTTGCCTGATCCCTTCTTCAGTCTCTTCACAAATTTTTCTTCAATTTCATCGGGCTCAGAATCCTCATTCTTGTCTTCTTTAAATGATGCTTCTCTGGAAGTGGGTTTATCTTTAACTATTCTTATTTCATATGCAGTAAGTGTTCCTAGAAGTTGATCAAACTGCAATATTTTTAGATCAAGTTCATCTATAGTAGAGACCTTCGGGTTGAACCTATCTGGGAGAGATCTCAAGATTTTCTGAGCTAAAGAAGGTTCCCTAATTGTTTCACCAAGTTCCTTCATTGCATTTACCATTTCTTCTATTTTTAGAAAGTATTTTCCAATAGTTTCATTTTCATTCATCTTCAGCTATTCAAACCGTACTCTGTAGGTTTGAATCTTTGCATCTTTTACCTTCTCATTACCCTCATAACTGTTAATGAGTTTGTCCCACATTTCTTTGGCAGTTTCTAGGTGCATAACTTTTACAAATTCTGCTTCTGCAAGCCCACTCAAGATAGCATTCATAGCCTTAGCGTTGAAGCTAAATTCTAGTTTATCATCCTTATTAGCTAGCACAACTGGATTTACATAACCAGTATCTACCACATCCCAGACATCTGCACCTAAAGCCATTATGTAGGCTCTCATTCTAACTTTCCAGAAGGCAAAGTTTGTTCCATTGAATAGAGGGGCCTTATTGGTTGAATTTACTTCATGGCTTGACATGTTTAAGCTCTAGGACCTACCCTTAGATAAAAGGGGCCGTCTCTAATACCAATTGTTGGACAACTGAGAGGGGGGATGAATCATTTGTTACCATGCTTAAACAATAATGCTTCTTTTAAAATATTTACAAGGCACTCAATGATGATCACAATAATGCAGAGAGATAAACAAAGGCACATTCAGCATCAGTCACACACATGTGATACACAGATACAGATATTTCTTGAGAAAACCCATAAAGGGTAAAAACCTCTTTTTCTTTATATGATAAGTAATAGTTACATTATTTACATTATCATACATATGAGCACCAACTCATAATGAGGCTACAACCTCTATTTTGCAAACTGCAACTTGCTGAGAGCACCAACTCTCTGTTTTCTCTAGCATCGACTAGAAGGAAGCACCAACTCCCTGAGTGTTTCCAGCACCAACTGGATGGAAGATCCAACTTCCAATCATACAGGCACCAACCTGTATAACATAGAACAAGAGTTCTCCCTTGCACCACCCTGCCACCCTGGTTTCTCTGGCTGCAACCAGATGGAAGCTACTACTCCCTGTGCTCAAGCACCCACTTGAACCTATGAGGAAAAAAATCCTCCCTAGCACCTCCCAACCACCCTGAAATATAAATCTTTGCTACTGAAACTTATTACAGTGATATAATGTTCAACAATGTCTTACCAGACTCATCACTGTTCTGCTTCATTTCATTGCCCTGTCTGCCTCATCGCCTTTCTGCACACATTCCTTGCGTTGTCAGTTCTTCTGCTTTTTATGCTCGATGTGCCATGTCCATTCACTGCACAGTTCCTCTTCTGTGCAATTCAGCTGCTGCACTCTCCACCTTCTTCACACATGAATCACCTTCACAAACAATAACCACAACAATCTCGAACAACAACAACAACCCTTTCTCTTCTTTGTATCGTGTATATATATCTTTTGTGCATCTTGTGCATGCAATATTCGCCATTATTATGCATGCTCGTACCGTGCCAATATCCTCCACATCTCAAGTGCTTTGTGTGATCATCATCGTGACTCTTCAACTTCTCTGGTAGTCCAACCCCTGTGTTCAACATCACTATATGTTATACTGAGATTCCTCAACCTCTCTGGTAGTTTGAGACTCTTCGTCTTCTTAGTGACAGTCGAACTCACCTTCTCTGTTTCAGTTACAGGCCTCAATTCTCATCAGCTGTCAATCGCCTACACGAACATCTTCATCCCTCTTGAAGATTCCCAACGACTCTTCACCTTCTCTATCAATCATCCCAAGTGTCTTCGAGTCCTCTGGATGAAACCATTAGTGGTTTCTAGAAGTTATACTATGTCATGCTACAGTATGCCTCCGATCTCCTCCAGGTTTATTTGCACTGTTGGATGAACTTTATTAATCTTGCCTTTAAATCGGGTTTCAACATTTCGGCATTCCTATGGCCAAGTGTCTCGACACTTCATGCCACGATCTCCGAAGCTCTGATACAAAGCTTTTCTGTGTTAGCCCCTTCCTCTCTATGACCATGGCCATGATCAAGTGCTTATGCTTAAAATGCTTTTCGCGAATTTGTGTTTCGTGAATCTGGAGATGAGGCATCTCGACTCTCCAAGTCGTGATTTGCGAAACTTCGAGATGGAGCTAAAATAAATGGTCCACGATATGGATGATTCTACAGTCTAGATCTCATCATGAATTCACATATCGCTATTATTTCGATAGATTTTCTTGTCACTCCAAGTCGCGATAGGGGAAACTTTGAAAAGAAGCTTAGATTAATGGTCCACGTCTTTTGGTGTATTGACGGTCAGGATCTTTTCGTGATCTCGCATCTCGCTAATCCTTAGATGGAGGTGCTCGTCACTCCAAGTTGCGATAGGTGAAACTCTGAGAAGGAGCTTTATAGTGCTCTGATCTTTCTCCATGTGTCCTCTTGATCCAATGGTCCACGATTAAATCATGACTTAGCATATCGCGATTTCGACATTCCTGTGGTGAATGTTCTTTTACATCTCCAACACATGATCCTTGAAACTCTGACATGGTGTATGTCTGCTGATGTCACATGTGTTGAATAACTGCCACATGTCACCCTGATTCGTGACTTACATGTTCTTGGAGTGTTGAATCAGCTTGACACTTGTCATTGCCTGGTTGTGCCACATGTTCTTATGTTTGCTGACATGTCTTGTTTCAGGATTTCGCATTTCGGCACTTCGGGACTCCTAATGTTGAGAGTCTCTAACTTCTCGATCTCTCGATCCCGGAAACTCCGACATGGAGTTAGATCAACGGTCTAGATCAAAGCTTCATCTGACGACTCAAATTACATCCCAATTTCGCATATCATGATATCGTGATTCTTGATGTTAATAATCTTTGACATGTTCAACTCGCGATCCTCGAAACTCCGACATGGATTTGAATCAACGGTCCTGATTCAACCTTAATCTGACGACTGAGATTAAATCGCGATTTCAGATATCGTGATTTCGAGAGGTTAGGGAGCATCATTTCTTTGACTCTCTAGTCAACGAACTGACGATCTATCTCCACATGTCCTGCTTGAAGATGGATGGTCCTCCTTCTTTCGGGATTTTGTGAGCCCTATACTCCTTGCACTTTAAAGAACATGCAGGTTCTCCTTGATCCAACGATGGTAAGGTCCTGCACTTGGATCTAACGTCTGAGATCTATCCTCCTGTTCAGTTCTCTTCTTGTCTATATTTTGATCTGACATCCGTCGTTCTTTCGATAATTTTGAATGAGATCCAATGATCAGAAATGCTTCTCGGGCCTTCGATCATTTTATCTTCCTGGACTTATCTTCTATTTTCCTGTTTATCATAATTGTTGTTCTCAAGCCATCATCACTGTTGTACTTGCCATCAATGACAAGCATACGCTACCTGTTAAACATTTGCCAACACAGTGAGTCTTTCTCCATGAGGTAATGAGTCTGGGTATCATGGTACATATCACTCTGATTCTCAAAACATTTGAATAAGTGCATTTAATTATTTTTACTTCTAATGTGTGTTTGGAACTTATGCCTTTCCACTTGTCCACACCTAGGGAGAATGACAATATGCATTAACAAGTTGTTTCCCATAGGTTTTAATTTTCCACTGGGTGGGTTCATGAAAGGTCATCATCCATTCCCCCCATAATTACCATTTTTTGTCTTTTTCCCTCTCATCCATCCCATACATTGGTTCAGGCACTGGGTTTTCCAAGATATCAAAGGCTTGTACCTTACCTTTTGGGAAGAAGGTGAGAAAGGCCCAGAGGGTAAAAGTAGCTAGAAAAATATAAAATACAAAATAACAAAACCTTCATATGCTTCTTATAGGGATCCTCGAGAAAGAAATAAAAGGATTCTTAGCAAGAAATAAAGGGACCCATAAAATAATAAAATGAATACCTAGTTGGAGGATAGGGGGTCTTATCCCAAGCCAACCTATTAGGTCCATGGGCATGTAGCGGTATCACACTACAATTCAGTGGGTTACCATGCTAGGGTAGTGGCTCTTGGTGGCATATCCAAGAGAAAGGGGGTCTCATCAAGAGCCAACCTTCTCATCTCCGTGAAATGCTTGTGGTTAGCGTTGTCACCACTGGTCACCATGCCAGGGCAGTGTTCCCTAACTAGTCTCATGAAATAAAAAAAAATAAGGTAAAAATATGAAAGGAATTGAATGGGCTTGGAAACATTTGCATCCATGACAAGGTGCAACTCACCCTCTTCAGAGGCACCCACAGCTAATCCATACATTTCCCTTTCATCACTGCACCCATTGCTCAAACATCCCTCACCACCTTATCCACTTACATGGCCTAGATCTATATTCACCTAGAAACAACCCATGTCCAATGAGAATTATCCCAATAGGAACTCCTAACGTCCTCACCAAACCTCGCTTGTAGAATAGCATAATGTCTTTGAGAACTTGTCTGGGAAAGGGGGGTTTTATGCACATGTTTAGATAACTTGATTATTAGATGTAATTGACATTGCTATGATCCATGTGACTTATGAGCCCATGGAGGGTGCACTTGTTGTCTTTTTAGGGCCAAACCCGATGGAAAGGTACATTTGGTAAGATGATTAGTTTGAACCTCTGTAGGGCTAAAATCCCACCAGATGGATGTTGAGACCCAAGTCGGGGGCAAAGACACATCAGAGGTTTTCACCAGAGAAAGAGGAGGGTGTTCCACAAGAGACATCATGGCAGGCCTAGACCTAGGGGGTCTTTGCCTCCTACTATTATGTAGGCCTTGGAAGGCCCATGACATCACATCTATGACCGTTGATGTCACCCAACGTTTGATGGACACTTTGGAGGCAATTGTGTTCCAAGTGGCACATGTGGCTTGATCCAAAAGCCTTGGGAGGCCTAATATTTTTCTCCTGTAGGCCAATGTTTCACCAGAGAGGCTTAATGTGACCCTAAATGGTCATGACATCATCTTTTCTTGATTTAGGGTTTTAATTTGTCATTTAATGTAAAAACTAGATATTACATGTAAACTGGCCATGTCGGCCTTTTTGATCTAATTTTGATCATTGTGATTGTATAAATTAGGGATTTTCCCTTGAATTATGTCATCATCTTTCACTCACACTTAAGTGAGTTCTAAAATTTTCACCCTAATTAGGGTTTCTTGGATGAATTTAGTGTGCACTTATTGGAGGTTATTTTTGGTGTGTTTTAGCATTTTTCTTGGTAGAAGTCTTTAACTAGGCCTATTTCTAGATGATTCTTGGTGAATGTAAGTAAATTTTCTACAATTATTCTTCATTGAATGGTTATGGTTGTATTTATCTTGAATTTATTCTAATATTATGAAATTTCTAGCTTTAAACCCTAGGAGGATAAAACACATTTTATTGTTCTTTCCTTCATAACTTTCACTTACTATATTGTGCTAGAAAATCGATTTTCTTGAAGATTTTTGCTAGAGGCCTTGCCATTACAATACCCTAGCATAACACCTTTTCTTCATCTAGCCATCATCTTTTTCATCTTTGAGCTAAAGAAGGAGTAAAACCGCTAGGTCCTAGGGTTAGCTACTTCCTAGTGTCCATTCCCCCCCCAAGGTCTAGTCATTGAATCCTTGGGCTACCAAGACTTCAATCATTAACCTTATTGTCTCTATCTTTCTTATTACCAATTTATTACTTCAAGATTTCTGCTGCTAAAAGAGACTCCATTTACCCTAAAAGCAATGATCTAAGCCTTGTATTTGAGTGATTGATAAAAACTAATCTCAAAACATTTACCTTAATCTCTCTACTAACTCTTACTAATGCTAGAATAGACTAATCTACTAACCTACTTTCCAATGTTACAAAAGTAAGATACAACCATCTTTTGCAGCATTAAAAGCACCTAAAATCAATTGGAAAGCTGATTTATACACTGCCTAATTTTCTTCTGACAAATGTTAGTACTTTGGTATTAATGAGTGATTATTTTGGGTCATTTTGAATCTCTTTCAAGGCATTTATTGTGAATCTATTATCTTATAAACATTTTTGTTATAAAATTCTATTTTATTCATCAAATATAACCTATTTTATTTTATTGATAAAGTCCATGGTTTTATGAATTACTAACGACAAGTTGTGCTTGCAAAATATATCTTTTATTTTTTCTTTTTTCTGGGCAGGTACATCTAAGCACTTCATTACTTCATTGGATAAAACCCTAGGACTTTCTAATTAGTGTGACTTGTGAGAGGGTATATTTTCATAGACACTTTAACCTTTGACCTCTCAATCCCCCAAGTCACCGGGGATGTCTACCCTAGTCCATCAACCCTAAATAGAAATAGGTATCATGTTGAGGTGACAGTGATAGGATAACCTCTCGTTACACCAATTTGCCTTCTCGTAACCTTTTCCTTTGGAATAAGTACAAATTGTGAGATAACATTTTGGTGTCATTGCTGGGAAACACTGAGTCAATTCTCCTCAAAGAATACACTTCTCAGTAAGCCTTTCCTCAAAATCATTTACTTTTCAAAGCTTACCTAGTGACTCCACTGAGGGTGATCCCCTCATCCCTTTTATAATTTAAAAAAATTTATCTAGCGACTCCACTAATGAAAAAACCAACCATGACTTCTCAATTGGACCCGTGAAACTTTAGACCTTTAGACATGAGTAAAATCCTTGGATACCATTGACATATTCCCCCAAAGTACGAGAAATTTCTCCCTATATTCCTTGGTAGTGATGGGGAGAGAGTCGACTATCACATGAGTCATTTTTGGTCTTTCTTTAAACTCCATCCTATCAGTGAGTATGTTGAAGATTTGACAATGAAACGTTTCTCTACCACTCTTCATGGAAATTATAGGAAATGGTATGGAAATATCCTTGATGATAGCATCACCTCTATGGACCAATTAGAAGAAACATTTCTCAAAATATGGGGTATTAAATTGGAAGATATCCAAACATTACTGAAAATGCTCAACTATAGAAAACAAACTGAGAATGAGATTGTCAGGGAATTCTAGGATAAGTTTGAGAACTTGCTATATTATATTCTTAGAAGCCATCATCCTGGAGGCAAGTATCTCGTTTATCTCTATACTAGTTCACTCTTAGTTCATTTAGGGTTCCTCCTCAATAAAAAGGGGCCAAAAATAATTGATGATGCCTATTACATGGCCATGCAAATCGAAGAGAATATCTCTTTGTCCAAGAGAAAACACATCTTCTCTCTAGGAACCAAAGTTGATGACCCCAAAGATACACTTAGTCTAGAGAGATTACTTTACATGATATCTTTGAAGGAAGGGAACAAGTCATCCACCAACAATAGATTGAGGAGACTGATCCTAATGAGGTTTTCCAACCCCATGATTAAGGGAAATAATTTACTCATTCTTCTACCGAAGATAACAAATATGTGGTTAAAGAGCGAGAACCTAGAGAAGGAGAAATGGAATCCTCGGGAAAGGAAGATCCTCCTTGTTGTATAGTTGAAAATGTAGAAGAAAGTATTCCATTTGATGAATTTATCCAACTACTTGAGGCTCCTGCCCAAGAATAAGTAAGCAAGATGAGTTGTTTCCCTTTCCAAATTTTTAATGATTCTATATCTTATGATGTGGAAAGCGAAGAAGTGTTGGATGTTTTTATGCCTTCATGCTATAATGAAGATGATTATTTTGTTGATATTATTGAAGAGTTCATACATGTCAGGAAGCACAATTGGGATGTGACTGGATATGATGGGGATCCCATTTACAACATTGAGGCTCATGTCCAAAATTTTCCTTTACCATTATCGTGTGAAGTTACTAATAAATTTGACATTTGGCAACATGGACATGACATGATTACAGTTTTTTTTTAGACACCCAAGGATGACCTGATGCTATGCTTTCCTAATAATTTTAAGCCATACCTATTCTATGAAGAAAATTATCAACCATTGTTGTACTCAGATCTTTATAAGATTGAGGAAGTTTCTTTTTTGAAGCATGATACTTGTGATAAGATTTTCCACTTCCCTTTGATTACTTCACCTCGCTATGTCACTAAAGGTATGGTTTGGAAACATGTCCCTTATCCCAAGTCTTATGTAGGACAAAATATCCTTTTCTAGTTTAGTCCAAGGTTGAGTACCTTAAGAAGAGGCTTACTATCACAATCTTCCATCGTCCCCTTAATAAATTTTCAGTCATCCTCAGGGTTCTTGCTAGTCCCTTCCCAGGCCTCAGATTATGAAGACATTTGAGGTATCCAACATTGAAACTCTTCGAGTCAGTATTTTGAACCTTTGAATTATCAAAATCCCTTTATGATATGGATTGAGCACCTTCCTGACAGTATGACTTGGCACCACTTTTTCCCTCCCACTCGCCTTGTTCTAGACCTTGTGATTTCCAACGAAACAATACTTTTTCTAAATCATATTATTTTTGTGCTTAAATTATCGTTTCTTTGGTTGATGATGAAGCAAAAAGTCAAGTATTGTGAGACATTTCTAGGATGGTTTCACTGGCTATTTGACTACAACTAGCATTCAGACAACAGGTAAGTAGAGGTAAGTAGGTAGGCATTTGCATTCATTGTATATAGTATTTTCATTTCATGATAGAGTAGTTGTATTTCCATTTGTATATATTCTTGCTTATTTCATTTTCTATACCATATATGATCCAGGGGTGATATCACCTCCCAAAATGATTACTAATGATTTTTTTTAGATCAAGCAGATCACAGGTCATGCCAGAGATGTTGAGGTTCTCATGTGCTCTACGATGAGCACATGTCCCCGAGTTGGAGCCAGATGTTATCCCCTAGCCTAGGGATAACTAAGGAGATTATGCCTCAAGGCCCACAGGTCCTAGACATGGATAACCAAGATCCATATTAACTTGAGCCTATCCCTAGAGGGTGCATATTTCTTCTTCAGTGCCTCCACCTTGTCAGCACCAACAACATCCATCCCATAAGCCTAGTCCTTCAACAACAATCTGTCTTTCTCCATGAGGTAATGAGTCTGGGTATCATGGTACGTGTCACTCTTATTCTCAAAACATTTGAATATGTGCATTTAATTCTCTTTACTTCTAATGTGATCTTGGACCTTATGCGGCATGCCTTTCAAATTTTCCACATCTGGGGGGAATGACAGGATGCCCTAGCAATTTTTTTCCCATAGGGTTTGAGTTTCCACTGGGTGGGTTCATGAAAGCTCAGTGTTCATTCCCACCATACTTACCACTTTGCATATTTTTCCCTCTCATCCATCCCATTCATTGGTTTGGGCATAGGGTTTTCCAAGCTTGAAAAGGGTTGTACCTTACCTTCTAGGAAGAAGGGTCTAAAGGCCCAGAGGGTAATAGTAGCTGGAAAAAGATAAAATCCTAAAGAACAAAACCTTTAGATGTTTCTCCCAGGGATCCATGAGAAATCAATAAAAGGATTCTTAGCAAGAAACATAGGGAACGATAAAATAATAAAATGAAGAACTAGTTGGAGGATAGGGGGTCTCATCATGAGCCAACCTATTAGGTCCATGGGCATGTATCGATATGAAACCACCATTCAACTGGTCACCACGCCAGGGTAGTGGCTCTTGGTGGCATAACCAAGAGAAATGGGGTCTCATCACGAGTCAACCTTCTCTTCTCCATGAAATTATTGTGGGTGCCATTGTCACCACTGTTCATCACGCCATTGCAGTGTGTTACCCATGATTTTGGTTGTCATCATGATGTATTGATGATGGTGTACTCAGGCTCTTCATAAGAACTTTCTCCTGAGAAAAGTTACTTTCATCTCTTCGCAGAAAACTCATTTTTGAAGAAGGTTCGTAGGCTACTAATACATTTGGGTGTGAGAATGCCTGATTCTCGCAGGCTACTTTAAGCCAGGGTGTGAACTTCTTGCATTGTGTTGAATAGCTAGGGTGCAAACTCTTCCTAAAGCATGGAAAAGATGAATTCTCGATGTTTCTAGAAGGGAATCTTCTAGAAGGATGGGTTGGCATTCGAATGGTTATCCTTGTACTAGATTCCTAGATATTTTGGGATCATTATTATCTAAGTAACTATCTTATTCTCTCCTATATATTGAGGGAATTCTCATGGAAAAGGTTAAGCAAGATTCATTGGAGAATTGGTGAAAGAATTGTGTGAAGGACTTAGCTTGAACAGCAGCTTGGAGACTCTAGCAAGTCTATCAAGAGGTTTTGACCTTCCTCATACAAGGATTGAGAAAGTGTGTGTGTTGGAGCCAAGAGCCATCAAAAGGAAGCTTGTGACATCAAGGCGATCAGGTTGTAATCTTTACTTTCAATTAATATGATACAGTGGGACGTCCCTTTCCCATAAAGCTATTTCCACTTTATTGTGTAATTCCTTGATCATACACATAGGTTGACTGTTGAATATATTTTTCTATCTTCACTTTGGTTGGTTTGTGTTGTCTTGGTCTTGACTTCATGAGAGCACCGGAGAAAAGCTGGAGCAACAGAGACCATAGGAAGCGATATAAAGGTATGTTATTTATTCCTTCCTACTAGTTGATTCAATGGTCAAAACTTAGGGAAAGAGTCATGTCCTGTCCTGTTTTGTTCTAGATCTAGGTGGATCTAGGGAGATCTATTAGTGTCTGCACCTACCGATTAGTCCGATAACAAAATTGGCAACTCCACTGGGGAACATCCCATTTTCTTTGTGTCTTTTGGTGTTTTTTCGTGGCCATTTTCTCTGGTTTTACTTTTCTCCTTTCCTATCAATCTCTGAGTCTTCAGGATATCCTGATAGACCCTCTGGGTCCAGAGGCCTTTTCAAATTTTGTTTCATTTTCCAAAAATTTGACTAGTTTTAGAGGCTCTCACACTGCACTTCACTATAGCCTGCGAGAATCAATAGAGTTCGCATCTTGACTTTAGGTTCAGTGCGAGGTTCTCGCACCCTGCTCAAGGGATACCTGTGAGAATCACTAATTCTCGCACTGTGTAGTATTGCTAGCCTGCGGACTCATTTTTTCAAAAAATTGGATTTGAGTTTTGGCATATTCAACTGCCTAGATCAATATAGGTGCCTCATAAGAGTTTATTGGACCATTGATTGATGTCTTTCTTGTCTTCGTTTGCGTGCATGAATAGTCTTAGGATTTCAAGGCTCTTCTTGTCACTTTTGTCTTGACCTTCGTTTCTTGACTTTTCTTGGCAAAACCATACTCTTTGATTTCAGAATCTGAGTGTGCTTGAATAGTTAAGAACCAATGATCGGTTGAAAGTTGAGTTTTCTTGCTATTTACCATTTGCTTATTGTTTGAAAGATCATTTTTATTATGCGATTGAAAAGGCTATATTGGTTTTCTTTTTATTTTTGTTTTCATTGAAAGAGTTGATTGGGTTTTTGTCATTGCTTGTTCATTGGTTTTTGATTTTCAGTACTCTCACTATCATAGTGTGGGTCCTTTTTGAAAAGTGAACAAATGTTTTTCTTTCAAAAACAAAATCATTTTTGTCTTCGAAAACATTGAAAATCAATTGTTGAAATTATTGAAAACGACACAATAGAGAATTGTTATTGATGCGTGATTCGTTGCATTTGCATTTTAAAGGAAATTTTGCATTGTAGTTCAAGGTTGATCTAGAAAAATTTCTCTTTCCCTCCCATACATAGGATTCATTGAATGAAAATTCATATATTTCATTCTCATCCATGCATTGTTGGGTCAGAGTCATACAACATGAGTTTCATCTTCGTTTCCTTTAAGTAAACAACAACTCTTAATAACACTGCGCAATTGTAAAATTTATCTAGTAACTCTTTTCTAGGGCTCTATTACACCAACATTTAGCTAGAATAGCGCTTTGGAGTAGGAAGAGAGATACACTCTCCAAAAGCACAAAACACACAATAGAATCTTGTGTTAGGGAGAGTTAAATTCCATTTATAACATCTTGTCCTGGGAAGCTCTTCTCACACAAGGGTCAAGCACAAGGTCGCATTGATATTGGCAGAGTTACTCACCCTACTTTGTTGATATTGGTGTAGAGATTGCATGTATTACGGGGATCACTCGGAGGTATACCCACAATGATGAGTGAAAGCCTTTTGAGTTGATTTCGGGCTAGATACCCTGCCCTTGCGTGTGGATCAGATTGTTGACTGTTCGCCCAGGATTTATTGTTGTTGGTGGTGACCTTAGTGGCCTATATTTCTAGGTTCTTACCCGAGGTGACTGTGAAGGGGAAAGTCTTCACGGTACCTGGAATTGACATTGACCAAACTCACTCAGTCTCCTTGGAGGGTATACCCACGATTATGTGTGGAAGCTTGCACTAGGGTGTAAGTCCGTTAAGCAGGTTGTCAGCGTAACTTTTCCACCTAGCCCAACCCCTTCTCGTCTCATTGTTGCGACGTTGGATTTCATCACCAACCAGTGGCTTCAAAATTAGAAGGTCGTGTTTGCTTGATGTTGCTTCCTAGATTTTGTTTAGTAGCGCTTGTTGTTTGTTTCTCGAAGCTAATCATAGGATTTTCTTCGCAAATTCTGTCGCTCGTTTACAATAGCTACTCCATGCCGTTCATGTAGAATGCAGGGTTTATCTCCAAAGCATCTGGAAGGTTCTCAACCCTTGCCCACAACCACACCTGGAGGCTCTCCTCGGCTGAGTGAAGTCCCAGTCGTCACCACACCGCAAGTGGAACGAACTGACTCTCTAGAACATTTTGGAATTACAAATACTCGAGAGGACTTTCAACTTCACCCTGATTCTGAGAGACATTTTATGCAAGTAAACTCTTCCGGAGACTTATTTGCTGTATATTCCAGATCTCCGTCTGGACCTGGGGACCAAGATCCTTTTTGGTCTACGGGCATTTTTCGACGGGACGTTTTTTCTCCAGGTTCCCCTCTGATTTTTGAGATCAACCCACCTATGATTTATGAAATCTCTGGTATAGAGACAGTACCAGTGACTACCACTTATCATTTTACCATTCCTGCTGAAATGGCCCATCTCACAGCTACTTCGAGTGTTCCAACTGGGTTTACTGCAGTTAGTCTTGATCCTATCAACACACCATGAACGCCCAACATCGCTCTAACACTACCAGCTGGATACCGTGCGTTGAATGCCTCTATTCCGAATACTACGCAAACTCCATCCGGATCTCCTAGTGGTCCTTCTTCTTCTGGGCACTTTCTTCCCAGTTTTGTTCCAACACTCCCCCAATTTCATTTTGGAGGAACTTCTTCGTCTTCTACTGGCAATCCTAATCCTAGTGGCATTATTCCGTCATTCACTCTAAATTACTAGATTCTGATTGGTTGACAATTTCATCAAAGTAGTATAACTCAACCCCCTTTCAGTTGGAAAATGCCAATTGGAACATTTCCCTCAATTGGCACACCACCTTCAATGGGAGGGGAAACCCCACCTTATGGGAAAAACATACCTCCATCCTTGCCCCAGTATTGGAATCAATTGATACAAAATCCTCCTCAAACATCTGGGGGGCAGCAGTTCCCATTTGCATCCATAACACCCCCTAGTATGGGCCAACCATATCCAGGTTCGTTCAATCCCATTTGAGGGAAAAATGCTCAAACTCAAGAACCTGTTTCGGGGTATACTCTTATGAGATACTATCCTCTCCAACCACCACCAAATATGACTGGGTCTTCACATTATATGTAGACTGCTTATGGTCCTACTGGCTTACTGACAGGGCTTCTTCTCCAAAGCCACTAGTACCCGCAAGTGAATTGACAGTTACCCTTTCTCACCACTTTGGATTTGCCAGATTTGTCAAGGATTTTAAATGATCCTATTCGTCACTCTCCCCAATGGCCTGTTATACCAGCCAAGCTTCCATCGGACATTCCTAAATTCGATGGCAAAGTAGGAGAGGACCCCAACAATCACATTATGACTTTTCACCTAAGGTGTTCATCCAACTCATTGATGGATGACTCTATTCGTTTACATCTTTTTCAACGAACCCTTATCGGTTCTGCTGCAAAGTGGTATATCGAATTGCCACGAGGTTTCTTCTATGAGTTCAACACCCTAACTATGGCTTTCCTTACGCATTACCAGTTACAAATCCGTTATGACACGAGAACTGAGATTTTGACTTCCTTCAAACAGAACAAAGGCACTCATATATCTGATCACATCCATGAGTGGCGAAGGAGACGATGTCTCATTAAACTTGAGCTCCCCGATCATTTGCTGGCAGAGTGGTTCACAAAATCATTTGTGAACGACATCGGTAAGGACATTGCCATGGGTGGCATAGTCAAGGAAGAGAAAGCTATAATTCGTGCTCAATATCTTGACCTCGTTTAATCACAAATGGGAACTCTTTACAATTTACTACCTGACTTACATCATCCTAATACTTCCAGCACTTCAAATACTCCAGCTACCTCACATGCAACTGATGGTGTGATTGGCTCTACCCAGGCCCAACCACATTCCGCCTCAAGCACAAACCCTAAATCTGCTTCTTCTAATGTTCAAAATGCTCCATCTCCTGCCCCTCCCACCGGTAAGACTTCTGAGGTAAATGTCATTCAATCTTCCCCAGCCAGTAAAAACAAATCTAAAAAGGGGAGAGGTAAGAATAAGGAGGGAAAAAATAATTCTCAAGCAGAGAAAACAAAAACTACCCCTGTTGACGATCGAGATAAGCGCAAACCATGATACCCTTGCCTTATCTGTGGTGATGATCACTATATGAAGGATTGTCCACGACGTGCCGAGGTCACTAAGTTCCTTCAAGGAGCTCCAAAACCACCTACACCAACCATTTTGTCCCAACCCTTTAAGTCTCAACAACAGGATCAGTTGGTCATCCATGACCAACCTTCATCTTCTACCACCTCCTATGTTTTGATGTGTACTGGTGATTCTAAGAAAAACAACGTTTCACTCACTACTCGAGCCAAAGATTATTCTCCCTCTAAAGAGAAGGTTGATGATTTACCCCCTTCTTTGGTACAACCTTCTCCCACAACTCCACCTACTAATGGTCCTCTTCATATCGAACGACTGAGCCTTGACACAGTTCTGTGACCCCCCCCCAAAGGGCATCATTCAAAAATCAACTTTCAATCCTCATGCTCGTGCGGCCCAGAACTACAACATTGTTGAAGATTTGGCCCAAGCACCTTCTGTGATGTCATCCCTTGAAGTCCTTGAAACTTGTCGCACACAACAGAAGGCACTATTGAAATCTATCGGTGGAATTGATTTGACAGATACAAATTTAATAATCTTTGACTTCGAAGATCACATTCCAAGGTTACCCCCTCAACTTGCGTTCCAGATCCAAGTGGTTGTCTCTGACAAAAAAATTTGTCGAACCGTTATCGATGAGGGTGCTTCGACATGTATTATGTCTCTTGCTTCCTGGAAATCCATTGGCTCTCCTTCTTTGAATGAATCCCATAACACTCTTAAAGCCTTCAACAGCTCTGGTTTTAATCCCTATGGTGTTCTTCCTTCATTTCTCATCATGTTAGAAGGAAAAATGGTCCAAGTCAAAGTGGAAGTCTTTGATGCTCCCCTTGATTATAATCTTATGCTTGGCCGCAAATGGATCGATTCAATGTGCACAATTGTGTCGACCCTTTTTCGTGTGTTACATTTCCCACACCAAGGTAAGTTTGTCACCGTTGATCAACTAGACTTCTTCAATTCTGATACCTGTACTGGCAACATACCGTTTATCACCGTGTGTTTTAAGCCCTACGGTGTTCTTCCTTCGTTTCTCATCATGTTAGAAGGAAAAACGGTCCAAGTCAAAGTTGAAGTCTTTCACGCTCCCCTTGATTATAATCTTCTGCTTGGCCGCAGATGGATCTATTCAATGCACGCAGTTGTGTCGACCCTTTTCCATGCGTTACGTTTCCCACACCAAGGTAAGGTTGTCACCGTTGATCAACTAGACTTCTTCAATTCTGATACCCGTACTGGCAACGTACCGTTTATCGCTAAAACTCCATCGGGTTATGAGAACGTCGGTGTAGGCCTCCTCAAGGACTCCTCATTAATGGGCACTTTCCCCATTCCACCACCCGATCTTCCACGCTCGTCTGTTGCTTCCATCAACATGATCTCCACCTTGCCTCATGAACTTCCTGCATCTCATGACCCTTGGATAGTACCTAACCCCGAAGATCATCTTCGTTTCGGTGATGAAATGCCGTTAAGTCCGATCGAATCCGCCTATCAGGCCATTCAATTGGCGACACCTTCTACTCCTTCTCTTGGTGCGTTGTCTCCCAATCCTTTTCGTGTTATTTTTCCCACTGATGAGATGATAATGTCTGTCATGGAAGACACCTCTTGGGACGATTGACATCATCATTCCATTCTCTTTCTGGAGAAACATACCCTTGAGAACTACCAATATATTTTGACCCCGTCGACCATTGTCGTCATCTCGACCATTCGTGAGTCTGCACACGATGTGTTTTCTGAAGGGAATTGAAGAAATATCTCACCCACTATTCCCATTGACATACCCATCAAACCTGGGATTGTCAAAAATGTCCATATTGGAGATTCGTGTTCCCCTGATGAAATCGTCACCTATACGTCCATTTTCAAAGAGTTTCGTGACATCTTCGCTTGGAGTTATGAATAAATGTTGGGTATCGACCTTGAGATTGTGATACATGAGATAAAGACAGATCCTGACACTTAACCTGTCTGCCAACGCCTTTGTCCAGTTCACCCACGTAAAGCAGCTGCTATAAAACTCGAAGTCGAGAAACTTCTGAAAGCCGACTTTATTTATCCGGTGGCTCTCACAGACTGGGTTTCCAATATTGTCCTGATTGACAAGAAACAGGGCACCATTCATGTATGCATTGATTATAGGGATATTAACAAATCTTTTCTAACAGACAACTTTCCTACCCCCTTCATCGATCATATTGTCGATGACTTCATCGGAAGTGAAATCTTCTCTCTCATGGATGGTTTCTCTGGATATAATCAAATCAACATTGTTCCCGAGGATCAACATAAGATTGCTTTTATTTGTCCTTGGGGTACATTTGCCTATCGGAAACTTCCTTTCGGTCTCAAGGACGTTGATGCTACTTTTCAACGTGCTATGTCTTATGCCTTCCATGATATCAAGCATATCGTTCAACCCTATTTGGATGATTTACCTGCTCATTCAATGTGTAGAGTCGATCACCCAACCCACCTCCGAGCCATTTTCGTTCGTTGTCAGTTCTACCATATACGTTTGAATCCTCACAAGTGCATTTTCTGTGTGGAATCTGGCCTTCTTCTAGGTTTAATCATTTCGCATCAAGGGATCCGGGTGGATCCTTTAAAGGTTGAGGAAATTCTTAATCTCCCTCCTCCTTCTACACTTCGCCAATTGCAAAGTTTGCAAGGGAAAGAAAACTTTCTTCGTCGTTTTATCCCAAATTATGCCGATATAAATCATGGATTTACGCGGCTATTAAAGAAGGATTCAGAGTTTGTCTAGGATACCATTTCCAACAACGTTTTTGAGGCTTTGAAGTTGTCCCTAACACGCGCTCCACTTCTTTTTCCCCCCGATTATAGTCGTGATTATTTCCTTTATCTTGCTGCCTCAGAGTACACTATTGGTATGGTTCTCGTTCAAGAGGATGATGCTCATGACAAACATGTTATTTACTACTTGATTCGAAGTCTCACACCGACTGAAATCAAGTATCAACATGTCGAGAAACTGGCCTTGGCTACCGTTCAAGCCCTTCAATGCTTCCGACACTATATCCTCTCATGCAAGACTATGGTGATTTCTCATTGCAACACATTCTGACATGTAAATTGCTAGGGGGAAAATACTCCAAATGGATTATGATACTCCACGAGTTTGACTTGGAATATGAATGCACCAAGTCCAAGAAGTCCTTAGTTTTTGCTGAGTTGATATGCGACTTTCCCCATTTGGAAATGGAAAATGTAGCAGTTGATTCATTACCTGATGAATCTCTTTTCCTTATTAGTACTGATGATCTTTGGTATGGGGATATCATTATATATCTCCAAACCCAGACTTTCCGACCAACTTTGTCCAGTACTGAACGACGTCGAATACGCTATCAAGCTCGTCAATACATTATCCTCGGGGATACTCTTTATCATCAGGGGATTGACTCTGTTTTTCAACGTTGTCTAACATTCGACGAAGCTGAGAAAGCTCTGAATGACTGCCATTCTGGAGCATGTGGGGGTCATATGTCTGGGTATGCTACTGCCCAGAAGATCTTATGGGTAGGGTATTTTTGGCCTTCTTTTTTTAACAACTGCATCATTGTCGTTCAGAAATGCCATGCCTGCCAGACCTATAATAACAAGATCCAGTCACATCCCACTCCTCTTCACCCTATGGTCTCAGTTGGTCCCTTTGCGAAATGGGGCATTGATTTCATGACATGTCACCCTCACTCGGCCGGGGGGCATGGTTACATTATTGTAGCCGTTGATTACTTTACGAAATGGGCCGAGGCGATGCCGACATTTGACAACACTGGGAAGACCGCAACATTGTTCTTTTTTAATCATGTCATAGCTCGTTTTGGTGTTCCCCAAGCTATCGTCACCAATCATAGTAGCCACTTCAGGAATTTCATGATGTCTGAACTTACTAAAAGGTTGGTTCTTCACCATGATAACTCAACGCCCTATTATCCACAAGCCAATGGCCAAGTCGAAGTGATTAACAAAGTTCTCATAACTATGCTTCGACGAATGATAGGAATTCATAAAACAAGTTGGCACACAATGTTGTTTTCGACATTGTGGGCTTACCGGACATCTTTCAAGTCCTCTACTAGGTTTACACCTTTTTGGTTAGTCTATGGTGTGGAAGCCATTCTCCCTATTGAATGCGATATACCCTCTTTAAAACTAGTTGTTGAACTCCTACCCAACACTTCTGCTGAGGAAGAACCTCTATTGTATCTTATGCGATTGGATGAAACTTGACGTGATGCCACCCGAGTCATAGAAGCTCAAAAAAAGCATGTCAAGGCCCAATACGACAAGCATGTCAAGTCTCACATTTTCTCCGAAGGTGATCTTGTTCTTCTCGATGAACAGGATCAAGATATGTTAGGAGCTGGGAAATT
Source organism: Picea abies (assembly GCA_900067695.1). Lineage (NCBI taxonomy): Eukaryota > Viridiplantae > Streptophyta > Pinopsida > Pinales > Pinaceae > Picea > Picea abies. Next base: position 8,778 of record CBVK0100043082.1, on the reverse strand, counting down.
CGAAGCCATGTGGCGAGGTTCTTATATCGTTCGACGAGTTTTGTAGAAAGGAGCTTATGAGTTGGTAGATTACGATGGTATCCCTTTGAGTGAACCCAGGAATGGGTTGTACTTGAAGAAGTACTATGCATAAAATCATCTGTGCACGAGTACTTATATTTTTATTGTATCATACTTTTTGTGTGTTACTATAGCTTGCTTGTGTCATTATCTAGTTTCTTCCCTTATGTGACATTGTGATTTGATTTCCAGATGTCAGAGTCTTCGCTACCCTATATTGGCTTCGCTGATGACGCTAGCCACAGTACTCAGAACCTTGCTTCCGCTACGTGGGAAATTTATGCCCCTACAAATGAACTTGTTTCCTTATGAGGTGTGTGCCTCGGTCGTGCGACCAACAACATTGAAGAGTATATCATCATTATTGAACTATTGGTTGATGCTATCTCGCTTGGAATTCATCATTTGGTTGTGCGACTCAATTTGCATCTTGTAGTACTACAATTAAGTAATGTCTACACTATTTGAAGTCCTACTTTGTTACGGGTGTAGTTGCGAATTCGCCTCTTGGAACGTTACTTTGATTACATTGAATATCAACATATTCCTAGATGTATAAATACATTAATAGATGCATTGGATAATTATGTATTAGACATACATTCGAATCATTTATAAATCAATCAAATCAATTTTCACACAACACATGATAAACCGGTAGAAGCCGTCTATATATATAACGATCAAAAGAGTTTTTTTTTTTTTTACAAAAAGTTTGTCCGAAGACCAAAATGTCAAAATTTGAAGCTCATAGCTTCTACAAACTGATGTCATGGATGACGTTCATGGTAACACACGACTTCCCGAGCAAGCCTACAGAGCAGTCGACTCATGGACCCTAACACTCCTACAGTATGACGTTGATCACGTCATGGGACCTCTTCTAGAGACATGTCTAGAATATCTGCAGTTAGGCCCTCTAGATTTTGTTCCACCACTTGATAATCCTCAGCATATTGTGGCGCTGCCGCTACCTCTCCTCGCCATTGAATGGGAGAAGTACCAGGAGGTCTGTAAGGTCCAACATTTGTAACATCAACAACAATTTTGTATTTAGTCTTTGGACGAACATATAAAACAAAAACATTTGAATATGATAAAAATTCACAAAACATTTAAAAAGAGAAAAATGTGTGTACTTCTTACCAAGTTCCCCCCCACTGAGCATCCTATGCCAGTACTAAGTCCGGATCTCCTCGGAAATCCAACCTGGCATAAGCATATTCGTCAACCATCAACATCTATGGTTGAAGATAGTCAAAAAAGGTATCATCATATTTGATGATCGGTCTTACTACATGCCGGGCCATGAGCCGACACCATCTCAGCATCCTTGGCTCCCTGGGAGATGGTAAATTCCACTCAACCTGCAGTCTCAGTAAGGGAACCCTTTCAAGGAAGAAGGACACTAACAAAGATCCGTACCTGAATTGCTTCAAGTCGCCTTGTCTGTATTTGGTCAACTTCTTTTTTATACTACGAAGCACAACATCTGCCCAGTTGAACACCCAATGTTCAGTACACTCTATGGCATACTGGAAGTAACTCTGTAATGCCATGTGAGGAGAAGAACTCCCATCCATCCAAGCTATGGTGAATAGGATAGTATGGAGGGTCAAATATTGTACCCCCCAAATAACTACTTTTCCTTTCTTTCTCTCTGCCTCGGGAACGTAGTGTAAACGACAATACTCACTCATGGGCAGCCCACCACCTCTGCCACCAGTTAGGCTCACATAGTGCCCACGCCGTGACAAGCCAGTGAAAAAGTAAATGTACCCAATATCTAAGGAGAGTGTGTGGACCCTCACATGAAATACCTGCTGATCAGGGTCCCACATACGCACCAGGTACTCTAACAACCTGACTTGGGCCCTCATGCCCAGGATACGAAAGTACTTCAGGAGGCCACAATTTCTCAAAGCAGCAATAGTAGGTGGATGATTTTTGAAAATTGTATTGTCTTCTTCGTTCTCCCTTTCATGCCATTCAAGAACCATTTTGATGGCCAATTATCTGCATTAGGAACACAAAAAGAAGATTAACAACTTTTTTCATGATTTGGTTCTTGTTCATTGGGTAAATTTAAAAAAAAAATTGAGCTTTTCGGTTCTCGCAGGTGCCCTATGTGCACAGTACAAGAACCTCACAGGCTGCTATGGGCTCGCCTGCGAGAATGCCCCATTCTCGCAGGTCTCGTGTAGCCCACCTGCGAGAATGGAAAAGCGCAAGTAGGGCTCCTAAAATCAACTTAAAAATGAAATTTTAACCAATGGAAATGAAAAATTAAACCATGAAAGTGTAAAGGACAAAGAGCCAACCTCACTTTCGCTGACGGCTTGCTGAATGGACGCTCGTAACTCTCGCAATCTGACGCCGAAATTTGAGGGTAAAAGAGGGGTTTTGAGATCAAATAGTGGAAAGGTAAAAATGGTATGGTAAAAAGAGTATTTACTCCTTTTTATTTACTTTTACTATGTCATTTGATTTTTTATGATTATTTATCTATTAAACCCTAATCCCTAATGTCATTTTGAGTGTAAATTTTGCAGGCATGATGATTTCAATGGTCAAATATAGGGATACGGACATGTTTTTCTTTGTCATTGCATGTTTTGATTGTTTTTAATGGTTTTTTGTATAAAACCTCGAGCGTGGTCTTTGTCCATTCTTTCTCTCGAAAATACACAAGAACTTGATCAAGCATACTTTTATCACTTTTTCGGGCTCAACAAGGTTATACGAAAAAAGAACCCCCCTGGAGTCCTCTTTAATCTCTTTTCAGACTCTCTAAACATGAAAATATAGCCGAGCAACCTTGTTATTTTCACGCTCAATAAAGTATTTGAAGTAAGCATCTGGTGAGCAATAATTTATCTCTTTTTCGGTCTCATCTAGACTATTTTACGAAAAAGGAACTGAGAGAGTTCTCTTTTAAAGTGTTTTTCCAGACTCTATAATCATGAAAAACCTTCGAGTTTTCTATCTTTGGACTTGTTAAACAAACATCGACAGACCCATAATGGGACTGAACCACTCCTTCTTAAGGTTCGTTAAACATACTCCGAAGGACTTATCTAAAGGATAAGATTATATCAACAAGCATATGTTATCGTCCTCAAGCTTGCGTAAAAATAAAGAGGTACTCGCCAGAAATGGTGGGGGGAAATTTGGGAAAGGGATATGTTTTCATCTTCATTTTGATTGGCAGTAAGTGTCGCTCTTGAATATGACACCCCCTATTCATTACATTTGAAGCCGGTTTGGGAAATCCCTTTGTTTCTCATTCGATTTGCTACAAGGTCATTCCCTGTGTCGTCTTTGAGTCAATGCTTCCAAATCATTGGTTGTGTCGTTCATATGTTCAAGAGAAGTCCATCTGAAACCTATATTGAGTCGGCCATCTGCAGTTATCCATTCTCTCTGTGTCGGCCTTCCCTGTGTCTAGTTCAATTTACATCATACTTTGTTTCACCTTCAAAATCTGTTACTCATTTTGTGTCATTAATGGGGGATACATCAAGGCCCTCCTATGACAATTTTTGTTCCGTTGACTTCATCTCATTATCCGGAATCAAAGATTAGAAATTCTTTGGTACCTTGGAGCTTGCATGCCTCAATGGAAGGTTTCCTCGCTTTCGACAGTGGGTTTACATCATTGACCTTTGATCAAAAGATTCCATCGAATGTTCGACTTCAACTCATTCATTCACACTCAATGGATTGTACTAATGTACCTTGGGAGTCATTGACATCAATGGTGATTTCCCTCGCACTTGTTAACGGTTTCATCAATGACCGGTAATCAAGTGGTTTCTGCCATGTTCGACTTCAACACATGTAATCACATGGTTAGATTCGTACTTTGGGCGACGAGATTGAAGACCCTGGATATCATCTCTTTTGTCCAGGTTGTGATGGAGTATATATAATTTGTGACACATAGATCCATTGTGTATGTCTCGTGGCTATGTCGTCTTAATTTGAAATTTCTCACATAGATCCACAGTGTATTCCTGGTGGCTATGCTATATTTTGACGACATAGATCCATAGTGTATGATTGGTGACCGTGACCCATGTCTACAATGTCATCAGTATGTGATCTGAGTATGGGAATGCCTACCTAAGAATTAATATATATGATATTCTGCAGATGCTTGGTTGTTCGCAGGTTTCCGATTAGGTGTGCTCCTGGTTTCCAACACACACATGCAACTTACAAAGTCTTTTGGCTGTCACTGGTTCCAACCTCATACTTTGGGGGGCATTCTGTTACCCATGATTTTGGTTTTCATGATGATGTATTAATGATGGTGTACTCAGGCTCTTCATAAGAATTTTTCCTGAGAAAAGTTACTTTCATCTCTTCCCAGAAAACTCATTTTTGAGGAAGGTTCGCATGATGCTAATACATTTGGGTGCGAGAATGCCTGATTCTCGCAGGCTGCTTTAAGCCAGGGTGCGAACTTCTCGCACTGTGTTGAATAGCTAGCATAAGAACTCTTCCTAAAGCATGGAAAAGATGAATTCTCGATGTTTCTAGAAGGGAATATTCTAGAAGTATGGGTTGGCGTTCGAATGGTTATTCTTGTACTGGATTCCTTGATATTGTGGGATCATTCTTATCCAAGTAACTATCTTATTCTCTCCTATATATTGAGGGAATTCTCATGGAAAAGGTTAAGCAAGATTCATTGGAGAATTGGTGAAAGAATTGTGTGAAGGACTTAGCTTGAACAACAACTTGGAGACTCTAGCAAGTCTATCAAGAGGTTTTGATCTTCTTCATACAAGGATTGAGCAAGTGTGTGTGTTGGAGCCAAGAGCCATCAAAATGAAGCTTGCAACATCAAGGTGATCAGGTTGTAATCTTTACTTTCAATTAATATGATACAGTGGCATGTCCCTTTCCCATAAAGCTATTTCCACTTTATTGTGTAATTCCTTGATCATACACATAGGTTGATTGTTGAATATATTTTTCTATCTTCACTTTGGTTGGTTTGTGTTGTCTTGGTCTTGACTTCACCAGAGCACTGGAGTGAAGATGGAGCAACAGAGACCCTAGGAAGCGATATAAAGGTATGTTACTTATTCCTTCCTACTAGTTGATTCAATGGTCAAAACTTAGGGAAAGAGTCATGTCCTATCCTGTTTTGTTCTAGATCCAGGTGGATCTAGGGAGACCTGTTAGTGTCCACACCTACCGATTAGTCCAATAACATAGTTTCCCCTAACTAGTCTCTTGAAAGAAAAGTAAATAGGATAAAAAGATAAAAGGCATTGAATGGGCTTGGAAACATTTGCATCGATGATAAGGTGCAGATCACCCTGTTTAGAGGAACCCACAGGTAAGCCATACATTCCCCTTCCATCACTGCATCCATTGCTCAAACATCCCTCACCACCTCATCCACTTACATGGCCTGGATTTGTCTTCACCTGGAACTATCCCAGTGATCGCCAACCCCACCCCTCAGCGGGCGGTCACTCTACCAGGACCTTCACTCTCCACGGCCCGAAGAGTCGATGCTCTTCCAACTCCCACTCGAGAGCCTTACTACCCACAGTCTTCTCGAAAATCTCCCCTTTTGTGTCGGGAGATCGGACCTCGCGATATCGCGAGACTCACGGTACTGTCCCTGTGCAATCAACCACCGAAACCCCGATGGTCAAAGGTCAACCTCGGGGAGTCGCTACTCGCGACGCCTAGCCTTTACCTATCAAATCCCCGAGTACCGAATCGGCGATTTCACCTGAATGCGCCACCTGTACTCCACTATGCTTCTGGGTCCCACGATGCCACGTTAGCCTTCGGGACTTCGCGGATCATGGATCCATGATACCAAAGTCCCTGCCGTTGGAAACCCCGAATGCCGAAACTCCGATGTTTTCGGATTTGTGCCACCTGTCCCTCCAGCGATCGACGGCTCAGATCCAATCGGGGGATCGCACTTCGCGATTTTGACGTGCAGGCGATTCTTGCACTTGCCAACCCCGATTCACCGATGTAAGATGGAAATGGGTCCTCTGTGCACCTGTGGGTGAAACCGTCTCACTCCTTCTCCCTGATCCGATGATCTACGGGATCTCGCGAATCTTCCCGAATAAATTCAAGTCGTCGATTCTCTTCCTCTATAAAGAGATCTCTGCTCCACCACCTTTGTCCTGTGCGTCCTCTGCTGAGTCGATTCCTTCAACGAATGAAAGGGTTGTCCTATCTGGTCTTTGTTCCCCGACTCCTTCAAGGATTCTTCGAACACGCTCCTTGTGCTCGTTCCTTCAATCACTTCTTAAAGTGTTGAAGTCTTCTAAGCCCTGTGCGCTCCACGCTCGCAACAGGTTCAACTCTCTCCTTCTCAGACTTGCTACTGAGACTCAACCTCGGCCCACGCTCACTCGTAGGGCTCGAATAACTCAACCCAACTCTGAACGAAGTGAGAACAAAGGTTCAACTACTTAGCCTCCTCGACGCACTCTATGCGGAGGTATTCGACTGCACTCGATGCAGGAATCTCTTGACCTAAGCAGAGAAACAATTGAAGCTCATTCTCTCAGGTTTCTAACCTGATATGCAATCACATAAGTAGCATATAACAGATAAGCATAAAATGAAGCAAACATGCACCAGCACAATATCAACAACACACAGAGATCAAACACGTCCATGGAATTGAATCAAAGCTCTTTCCTATTAATTCAATAGCTGTACATGGAGGTTCTTCACAGACTCTCTGTTTTTCTCTCTGCTTCTTGCTCCTGCTTAATGTGAATGAGAATAATACAATGATACAAGGGAGGGTGTCTATACTCCGTTTTCCCTCTCGAAAGCAAACTGTCTAATCTACAGTTAATTATTCTATCTACTTGCATTAAATCTAAGTAAATGCCTCAGCTACCTAAGGACGAGAGATTATCCGCTCAAGGTCCGTTACATATACAAAGTGCGCTTCATCACATCAAGTATTAATGTTTGGCACAACCATATTACAAGGTTCCAAAATTTGAATGGTGGCACTGTCCAACTGTTCTTTTTCCTCCTCGTGCTGGCTCGCTTGATTGAGTGAGCGATGCTCCTACATCATACTCCTCGGCTCAAAAGAATTCATGGGCTCCTGTCCATGAGCTCCTGTACAGCCTGCCCATGCTTCTGAATCACTGCCTCTGTCTCCCAGCTGGCATCCTCCAATGGGTGGTTCTTCCACTTCACCAGGTATTCAAAATACTGCTTTCTCCTGGTTTTCCTGCCTATTCTCTTGTCCAGTATGCACTCCATCTCAGGCTTCTGTGCAACTGGCAACTGCTTCTGCCACTGGATCATTGGCTCCTCAGTCCCAGTGTCAGTTCCTTCAATCCTGTAGGGGTATAAATATGAGATGTTAAAAATCAGAGATATCCTGATGCCCTCTGGCAACTCAAGCTCATATGCATTTTCACCAAATTTCCTGAGAATTCGGCACGGCCCGATCTTCTTCATTTTGAGTTTGTTATATGTTCCTCGCGGGAACCTCTCTTTCCTCAAGTGTGCCAGAACCATGTCTCCAACTTCAAACTGAAGCGATCTTCTTCTCTGATCGGCTCTGCGCTTATACTCTTGGTTGGATTTCTGCAACCGCTACTTCACCTTCGTGTGAAGTTCTCTCATTGCTTCAATGAATTCCTCATCTCTCGCGCTACTTGTCCCAGCCTGTTCTCGCTCCCTGAGCTCAGACACTCCTCTTGGTTGTGTCCCATACAAAATCTGAAATGGGCTCTTCCCTGTACTTCAATTCACAGAATCGTTGTACGCAAATTATGCCTGTGGTAGAATTTGATCCCAACTGCTGTGATGCTCCGTCACCAGGCTCCTCAACAGATCCCCTAAGCTTATGTTGACCACTTCCATTTGCCCATCGGTTTGAGGATGATATGCTGAGCTGAACGCCAAGTCAGTCCCCAGCTTCCTCCATAGCGTCCTCCAAAAATGACCTATGAACTTTGTGTCTCGATCCGAGACTATGCTCCTCGGTAATCCATGCGATTGCACGATCTCTTTGAAAAATAAATTGGCGATGTGGGTTGCATCGCTCGTCTTATGGCACGGAATGAAATGCGCCATCTTTGAAAATCTGTCCACCACCACAAAGATGGAATCCACTCCGCATTGAGTTCTCGGTAGACCCAACACAAAGTCCATACTGATTGCCCCCCATGGCCTCTTAGGAATGGGTAACGACTGATATAGCCCTGTGTTTTGTTTCCTGCCCTTCGCGTGTTGACAAATTCTGCACCTGTCAATAAACCGTTTCACATCAGCGCGCATGCCTGGCCAAAAATATGACTCGTTCAGCTTGGCGAATGTCTTGTCATGTCCAAAATGACCTGCTAAGCCTCCGCTGTGCTTCTCCTTAACCAAATTCTCTCTCATAGAGCAATCCAGAATGCACAATTGATTACCTTTGAATAACAATCCATCCTGTATCAAGAAATCTATCCACGGGCTCCTGTCTCTGAGCACCGGATTCTCGGTTTCTTCATAAGCTTCCCCAAAATCAGCATCACCTGCACACATATCCTTCAGGTTTTCAAAACCCAAAGTCTTGACCCTGAATTTTTGCAGTAATAGAAATTTTCGACTCAAGGTGTCATCTACCTTGTTTGCAGTCCCCTAAATGTGCTTTATAATGAAAGTGAAATTTTGCATGTATTCCACCCACTTCGGTGAGATCGGAAGAGC